>SNQJ01S0042062.1:106707-126648 GCA_010110895.2 Picea sitchensis
ATGATGAAATATTTTGGGGGTCCTCTACCTCTTCACCTTCTGACTCTTTTGAATCTGATTTATCATTCCCTTGTGATTCACATGTATATAATTTATTTGGATCATCTTCTTTGCAACACCTATGTTTGGTATCCCATCTTTCTCTGCAACGTCTTCGTTTACCTTCTTTCATTCTTTGAGCTTCCAAACTTATTTTATCGTCTCGTAGGTGTGGAGGTATGTATTTATGTTTATTAGTGTCTATGGTTTGTGGCCTATTCCTTCTTGAATAATCTTTGCCAAATCTTGATTGGAATCCTTTGAGTTTGAATTCTTTCACTTTTTCCTTATGCCTTGCTTACTTCAACAAACAAAACACGATGCATTTTTAATTCGTTTTCGATATGCGGTTTAAGACCTCCCAGATAAGATTGGAGTAATTGATATGTAGATATATTTAATACTTGTGTGGTGATAGATTCCCATTTATGTGTGAATTCATCGACACTTCTTTTTTGTTGTAGTCTGGTGAGTTTCGAAAATAATTCATTTTCAATGATTCCCTATAATCTCTCAATTTTTCTGTTTAAAAGAATGCAAGTTGTACGAGTGATTTTCTTGTTGGAAAGTTGGTTTTCATAGATGTAAATTGATACATATGGATACCGATGGCCACCCACCTTTTCCAACTGGCTCAAAACAGTTTTCTGACAATTTTGGCAATTTACTACTTTTAGCAGTTTTAACTTTGAGGGCCATTTTGAGGGTCTAAATGAAGGTTTTTCGGGATCGAGCTCCTCAATGAAATTCGAAGGCATGATTGAGCCACCAAAATGAATCTTCTCAATGATACCTTTCCAATGGGCTATCACACGCCTAAAATGGATATCGTATGCAAAAGTTACGACCCCGGGAAGTTGATGTACTAACTTACCCAAATAGGGCCCACATGACTTTTGGTGCTTCATCTCCTAGGGTTAGGTTTTTGGATGTCTAGGGTTTTTGGCATTCTTTCTTATTGTAAAAATGCCTTTAGAGCCTCATTGTAACATTGTCCTTGCAAATGCACGCTGCCGTCACATCTATTCTCTGAGATAAGCCACCACCATTCCAACAAACTTGTTTCCGCTGCATTTTACAGTTTCATCTTATTTCGTTATTGAATAGAAAACCAATTTTACTGTATCTCTGTTATTTTGTGTTAAGAACCTGTTAATAATCTGTATTCATTTCATTCTTCTCATAAAATCCCGATCTATGGTATCAGAGCGGTCTTCTCCTTGTCGTTTTAATGCATGTCCCCAATGAGGTCAGAGTACAAAGAGTTGGGTCTTGAGCTTGTTTCTCTTGAGGAAAGAAGCTCCCACACGCCCAAGCGACCTCCCATGGTAGGAGAAAAGAAATATGATGGGACAGGAGATCCTTTCAAACTTTTTATTGAGGAAGCCCTCACACAACAGAGGAATGAGATAATGGATAGTTTCGATCAAATCCTTCGGCGAATACCAACAAGCGACACATCTTCTTCGAACGGAGGCACCGCCCCCTTCAAGGTACAAATAAAATTCGATATTTATATATTTGAAGGTCAAATAGACGTATATGCTGTAGACAAGTGGTTGAATCTACTATAAGAGTATTTTTCTATCCATAACTTTTCGAATAAATAAAAGATTACTTTTGTGCTCCTCAAAGCCGTTCCCCATGTCAAAGATTGGTGGGAAACTTTCTGTGAGAAAAATGAAACAAATGAAACCTCATTATTTTCAGTCACAGCCACTTGGGAATCCTTCAGAGATGATATTAAGGAAAAATACTACCCTTTCGGAAGTTATGACGACCTGTATACCAAATGGACCACACTGCGGCAAGAAAGAGACCAAGCAGTGCCAAATTTCAAAAATATCTTCCATACCTTGCGCACCAAGTTGGGTATCAAAGATTCAGAGTGACATCTGGTGCTCAAGTATCGCAGTGCTCTGCATAGATACATCCAAACCGAAATGGAACTTCTGGACATCTCATCCTTGGGCGTGGCCTACCGATATGCCATCAAAATCGAGCAGAAGCTCAAACAAAAGACGCCGCAATTTGGGCCTGGGAACCCCTCACAAAAAAAGCCAGGAAAGGGTGGCCCGAACCCACCGAACAAAGGACAGAGAACAGATGGACAATATCAGGACAACCAGTCAAGACACAAGCAAAGAAGGACACCGAAAATACAAAGAAAGATACCGGGAAGTGGTGCGACTTCCATAAGAGCCCTTGGCATAACACTGCTGACTGCCACTCAAAGAAAACGTTGGTGGCAGAAGTGAAAGCCTCTAAATCAGATGCAGATTATGAATCTGATCCAGAACCAGAAAGGGGAAGATGGATCATTGACGCGGAACCCAGTGCCACCATTGCTACCACCAAGCTCCAGCCTTGTGAACCAAACGAGCCAGAAGAAGGAGAGCGCCTCTTCCATTCACAGATGTGGGTAAAAGGCACCCCGTTGCACTTCATCATTGATAGCGGTAGAAAAAAAAACCTCATCTCAGTAGAGTTTGTCAAGTGGCTAGCCCTGCCAACAACGCCACACCCACAACCGTACACCATTGGATGGCTTCGCCGAGGAAGTGATCTCTGCATCAGCCAACAGTGCCGACTGTCGTACGACATCAAGCCCTTCAAAGATGAGGTATTGTGTGATGTTTCTCCTCTTGAAGTTTGTGATGTTATTTTGGGCCAACCTTATTTATGGAAACTTCATGCTGTATATGAGTCTAGGCCTCATAGTGTTATTATTACTTTGAAAAGGAAATTGTACAGGATACCTGAGGCAGTCCCACCTAGTGCTATTTCCTTGATCTCTGCTAAGCAATGCAGGAAGGTCATCTCTCAGATGGAGAAGTTTGTCTTTTTCGTGATTCGCTCTCAGAATAAGCAAAATATAACAACCACATCCAGGGTCTCTGCGGCCGACCTCTCCACACAGCAGAAGCAAGTAGAAAAGGTCATGGAAGAATAATCATATATCTTCTCCTCACCTACAGGGGTACCTCTGCACTACTAGGTCAAGCACCCCATCGATCTGACCCCTGATGCACCGCTACCCAATGGGCCAATCTATCGTCACTCTTTGTTAGAGAATGAGGAGATCAAGTGATAGATCCAAGAACTGCTCCACAAGGGGCACATCTGCCCCAGCTCATCACCTTGTAGGAGCCAAATCGTGTTGGTACGGAAAAAAGTTGGAACCTGGTGACTCTGTATTGATTACCGAGCTCTGAATAAAATCACAATCAGAAATCAGTACCCGATTCCCCGAATCGATGACCTCCTTGATCAACTCAGAGGGGCCAAATACTTCAGTAAGATTGATCTGAAGTCTAGCTACCACCAGGTCCTGATAGAACATACAGATGTATGGAAGACCGCCTTCAAGTCAAAGGAAGGCCTTTTTGAATGGTTGGTCATGCCCTTTGGTTTGGCAAATGCTCCAACCACTTTCATGAGGATGATGGAAGATATCCCATGACCATTCACCAATACTTTTGTAGTGGTGTATCTGGATGACATTCTAATTTACAACAAGACTTGGGCCGAACACTTGTAGCATATTCAACAGGTTCTGCACACCCTGTGACAGCACAAGCTATACGCTAACTTGGAAAAATGATCCTTCGGCATGGACAAGGTCCATTACCTGGGCTAAATCATTGATGAGCATGGCATACATGTGGATCTAGCCAAGATCCAAGTCATCCGTGAATGGCCATCCCCAACAACACTCACTGAGCTTCGGAGCTTCTTAGGCCTTGCCAATTTCTACCGTAGGTTCGTGTTGGGTTTCTCCCATATTGCATGGGCCCTCAGCCAAATAAACAGGAGTGGTGGTAAGGCGAAATTTGTGTGGGGATGGTCCCAACAACAAGCGTTCGATGATTTGAAGCAACGCTTGTGCTCAGCCCCAGTACTTTCACTACCAGACCTGCAACATCCTTTTGAGATCGAGACAAATGCTTCAGACTATGTTGTGGGTGTCGTGCTCACTCAACACGACCACCCTGTGGCCTATCATAGTGAGACACTGACAGATACTATCCGTAAGTACTCTACTTACGACAAAGAAATGTACTCCGTTGTGAAAGCATGCCACTAGTAGAGACATTAAATTCTTGGGAAGGAGACAGTCATCCACACTGATCATAATCCACAACAGTTCATGCAGACACATGGAAAATTGAAAAATGACCACCATCAAAAGTGGTCCACATACTTGCAGCAATTCCACCTCAACATTAAGTATAAAACATGAAGCACCAATCGTGTTGTTGATTGCCTCAGTAGACTGCTAGTCGCGACACTCACCATGGTGTTAGACTCTTGCGGCCATGAGACAGACCTTGACTTTGCCACCACCTACCAAATGTTGGGTGCAAACACAGTTGTCAATAATTTCCATCTTCAGGATGGGTTGTTGTGTCGTCTAGGCCATATCTATGTTCCATCAATTGAGCAAGCGAAGATGATTTGGGAAGCCCACTACAGTCAGGTGGCAGGACACTTTGGCGTTGAAAAGACAATGGCGATGCTACAGAAACATTTCTAATGGCCGAAACTTTGACAGGAGGTCAACAAGTATATCAGGTCTTGCACTGCCTGTGCTATTGCCAAACCGACCACTAAGAAACATGGCCTGTACACCCTTCTTCCTACTCCCGACATACCATGGGAATCCATCTCAATGGAGTACATGTCGGGCCTCTCGTCCACCAAGCGAGGAAATGACTGTGTTTTTTTGGTTGTTGATCGCTTTTCTAAGATGGCGATTCTGGTTGCTTACAAGAAGAGCATCACAGCAGAGGCCATTGCCAAGCTCTTCTTTGAACGAGTCTGGGTACATTTTGGAATCCCACAAACCATTGTCTTAGATTGGGATAGTCTATTTCTCAGCACATTCTGGTCGAGCCTCTGGTCACTGCTGGACACCAAGCTCACCAAATCCACGACCTTCCACCCCCAGACAGATGGCCAAACCGAGGTTGTAAATCAAATGATTGTGCATATCCTTCGCATGTTTAATTCAAAGCACCCTCACACATGGGATGAGAGCCTTAAAACATAGCTACAATCGAGCCCTGCATAGCTCAATCGACCACAGCCCCTTTCAAGTGGGGTTGGGATTCCAACCATTGGGAACCATAGATGTTGCACTTCCCCTTGTGGTCACCTCAACCGACTCATCTCCTGCTCCAACTGAAGCTGACAAAGACACCCGGTTCATTGAGAGGATCCAACACATCTGCCAACAGGTTCAGGATATCCTACAGAAGTCCAATGACAAGTACAAATAGTGCCATGATCAACATTGGGTGCCGCATAAGTTTCAGGTGAGCGACAAAGTTTGGTTGCACTTGCAGAAAGAACACCTTACAGGACCCCATCGGAAGCTTCACCCACTCCATTATGGGCCATACACTATCACCAAGGCCATGGGGGATAATTATTTTGAGCTCAACATTCCTCCTTTCCTTGGTTTGCACCCAGTGTTCAACATGGATCTCCTTCGCCCTTATTTCCCACCATTATTGGACACCTCAGAAGTAGCAAAAAAAATGACACCAACAGAGCTCAACCCTGACTGCCTACAACATGAATCCAATGATCAGATTGTGGATAGATAGATCAAGGGAACTTGACAACAAAGGATCCAACTTTATCGAGTCATCAAAGAAGGGCAACTCCTGCACCAAGGCAAGTGGCTCACCCGGGGCCAAATTCAGCAGAAATTTCCTCATCTGATGGGGGACCTCAATGGAATGGAGACCATTTATTCCTAAGGAGGGAGTATTGATCCAAATGGATATCTATGGCCACCCACCTTTTCCAACTGGCTCAAAACATTTTTCTGACAATTTTGGCAATTTACTACTTTTAGCAGTTTTAACTTCCGGGGCCATTTTGAGGGCCTAAATGAAGGTTTTTTGGGATCGATATCCTCATTGATAGTCAACAGAATTATTTATCCCCCAAAATGAATCTCCTCAACGATACCTTTCCAACGAGCTATCACACGCCTAAAACGGAGATCGTATGCAAAAGTTACGACCCCAGGAAGTTGATGTACTAACTTACCCAAACGAGGCCCACATGACTTTTGGAGCTTCATCTCCTAGGGTTAGGTTTTTGGATGTCTAGGGTTTTTGGCATTCATTCTTATTGTAAAAATGCCTTCAGAGCCTCATTTCAAACTTCTCTTTGTGAATGCGTGCTACCGTCACATCTCTTCTCAGAGATAAGCCACCACCATTCCAACAAGCTTGTTTCCGCTGCATTTTACAGTTTCAGCTTATTTCGTTACTGAATAGAAAAGTTGTTTTACTGTATCTCTGTTATTTTGTGTTAAGCACCTCTTAATAATATGTATTCATTTCGTTCTGCTCATAAAATCCAGATCAGTGGTATTAGAGCGGTCTTCTCCTTGTCGTTTTAATGCATGTCCCCAACGAGGTCGGAGTACAAAGAGTTGGGTCTCGAGCTTGTTTCTCTTGAGGAAAGAAGCTCCCGCACGCCCAAGCGACCTCCCATGGCAGGAGAAAAGAAATATGACAAGACAGGATATCCTTTCAAACTGTTGATTGAGGAAGCCCTCATGCAACAGAGGAACGAGATGATGGATAGTTTCGCGCAAATCCTTCGGTGGCTACCAACAAGCGACGCTTCTTCTTCGAATGGAGGCGCCGCCCCCTTCAAGGTACAAATAAACTTCGATATTCCTATATTTGAAGGTCAGATAGATGCAGATGCTGTAGAAAAGTGGTTGAATCTAATAGAAGGGTATTTTTCTGTCCATAACTTTTTGAATAAAGAAAAGATTACTTTTGCACTCCTCTAAGCCATTCCCCATGTCAAAGATTGGTGGGAAACTTTCTGTGAGCAAAAGGAAAGAGAGAAAACCTCATTATTTTCAGTCACAACCACCAGGGAATCCTTCAGGGATGCTATTAAGGAAAAATACTACCCTTTCGAAAGTTATGACGACCTGTATACCAAATGGACCACACTGCGGCAAGAAAGAGACCAATCAGTGCTAGATTTCACAAATATCTTCTATACCTTGCGCACCAAGTTGGGTATCAAAGATTCAGAGTGACATCTGGTGCTCAAGTATCGTGGTGCTCTGCATAGATACATCCATACTGAAATGAAATTTCTGGACATCTCATCCTTGGGCGTGGCCTACCGATATGCTGTCAAAATCGAGCAGAAGCTCAAACAAAAGACGCGACAATTTGGGCCTGGGAACCCCTCACAACAAAATCCAGGAAAGGGTGGCCCCAACCCACCAAACAAAGGACAGAGAAAATATGGATAGTATCAAGACAACCAGTCCAAGCCGCAATCAAAGAAGGACACCGAAAAGACAAAGAAAGATACCAGGAAGTGGTGCAACTTCCATAAGAGCCCTTGGCATAACACTGCTGACTTCCGCTCAAAGAAGTGGCTGGTGGCCAAAGTGAAAGCCTCTGAATCAGATGTAGATTATGACTCTGAGCCAGAACCAGAAAGGGGAAGATGGATCATTGATGTGGAACCCAGTGCCACCGTTGCTACCACCAAGCTCTAGCCTAGTGAAACAGACGAGCCAGAAGAAGGAGAGCGCCTCTTCCATTCACAGATGTGGGTAAAAGGCACCCCGATGCACTTCATCGTTGATAGCGGTAGCTAGAAGAACCTCATCTCAAAAGAGGTTGTCAAGCGTTTGGCATTGCCAACAACACCGCACCCACAACCGTACACCATTGGATGGCTCCACCAAGGAAGTGATCTCTGCGTCAACAAACAATGCCGACCGTCGTATGGCATCAAGCCCTTCAAATATGAGGTATTGTGTGATGTTTCTCCTCTCGAAGTTTGTGATGTTCTTTTGGGCCAACCTTATTTATGGAAATGTCATGCTGTATTTCTTTTAAATAACCTTATTTATGGAAATGTCATGTCAGAGGCGAGTCTAGGCCTCAGTGTTATTATTACTTTGAACAAGAAATTGTACAGGATACCCGAGGCAGTCCTAACCAGTGCTATTTCGATCTCTACTAAGCAATGCGGGAAGGCTTCATCTCAAAGATGGGGAAGTTTGTCTTCTTCGTGATTTTCTCTCTCAGAGTGAGAGAAATATTTCAACCACATCCAGGGTCTCCGCTGCCAACCTATACACATAGTAGAATAAAGTGGATATGGTCGTGGAAGAATAATCAGATTTATTCTCCTCTCCTACTGGGGTATCACTGCACTACCAGGTCAAGCACCCCATCGATCCACCCCCGACGCATCTCACTACCCAATGGGTCGGCCCCATCGTCGCTTTTTGTTAGAGAATGGGGAGATCAATTGACAGATCCAAGAACTGCTCCACAGGTACATCCGCCCCAGCTCATCACCTTGCGGGAGCCAATCGTGCTGTACAGAAGAAAGATGGAACCCGCGACTGGTGATTGATTACTAGGATCTCAATAAAATCATAGTCAGAAACCGTTATTTGATTCCCTGAATCGATGACCTTGATCAACTCATGGGGATAATAACTTCAGTAAGATTGACTGGAAGTCTAGCTACCACCAGGTCCCAATAGAACAAACATATGTATGGAAGACTGCCTTCAACTCAAAGGAAGGCCTTTTGAATGGTTGGTCATTCCTTTGGTTTGACAAATGCTCCAACCACTTTCATGAGGATGATGCATTATATCTCAGGACTATTCACCAATACTCTTTGTATGGTGTATCTGGATGACATTCTAATTTACAACAAGACTTGGGGCCAAACACTTTGCAGCATATTCAACAAAGTCTCCAGACACCTTGCGGAAACACAAGATATACTTCAACTTGGAAAAATTCTCCTCGGTACGGGATGGCCCATTACCTCGGCTACATCATTGATCAGCATGGCATACGTGAATCCAGCCAAGATCCAAGTCATCCGTGACTGGCCAGTCCCCACCACACCACCGAGCTTCATAGTTTCTTGGGCCTTGCCAATTCTACCGTAGGTTCAAGGTTTCTCCCATATTGCATGGGCCCTTAGCCAAATAAACAAGGGTGGTGGTGGTAAGGAGAAATTTTGTGTGGGCTATCCTTCAAATGCTATCTGATGATTTGAGGCAGCGCTTGTTCTCAGCCCCAATATTTTCACTAACATACCTGCAACATCCTTTGAGATCGAGACGATGCTTCAGACTATTGGCATCGCTTCATCAAAGACGGCCACCGCGGGCTTCCATCATATGAGACTGTCAGATACCGTCCGGGTACCCTAATTACAACAAGAAATGTCTCCACTGTGCAAGCATGCCGCCAATGGAGACATTACATCTTTTGGGAAGGAGATAGTCATCCACACTCATCATAATCCACCGCAGTTCATGTGGTATTGTGGAAAATTACGTATGACCGCCATCAAAACCGGTCCACATACTTGCAGCAATTCCACCTCAACATCAAGTATGTCAAGAAGCACCAATCGCGTTGTTGATTGCCTCAGCAGATTTCCAGTCGCGGCACTCACCACGTTGTTAGACTTTTGTGACCATGAGACATATGGATGGCATCAACTCTATGAGACAAACCCGACTTCGCCACCACCTACCAAATGTTGGGTGCAAACGAGATGTCGATAATTTCCATCTTCAGGATGTATTGCTGTGTCGTCTAGGCCATATCTATGTTCCATCAAGTGAGCGAAATTTAAGATGATCCGAAGCTTCCACTAAGGCAAGGGTGGCGTGACACTCGTTGAAAAGACAAGCAATATGCTACAGGAACATTTCTAATGGATGAAACTTCGACAGGATATCAAGTATCAGGGTCCCCGCGACTGTCTACATTGCCAAACCTAATTCATCAAGAAATATTTTGGCTCGACACTTCTTCCTACTCTTGATAGGCCATGGGAATCCATCTCAATGGACTATATGTCGGCCTCCCGTCCACCAAGAAAGGAAATGAATGTGTTTTTGTGGTTGTTGATCACTTTTCTAAGATGACGACTGGTTGCCTGGAAGAAGAGAATCACAACAGAGGTCACTACCGCTAAGCTCTTCTTTGAACGAGTCCGGGGACATTTTGGAATCCCACAAACCATTGTCTTAGATCGATAAGTCGATTTCTCAAAGACATTCTAGTCGAGCCTCTGTCACTGCTGGACACCAAGCTCACCAAATCCACCACCTTCCACCCCCAGACAGATGGCCAAACCAAGGTTGTAAATCGAATGATTGTGCAAAGGACCCTTTCATGTATAATTCAAAGCACCTCACACATGGGATGAGAGCCTTCCCTATGTCCAACATAGCCAAACTGAGCCCTGTATAGTTCAACTGACCACAACTCCTTTCAAGTGGGGTTGGGATTCCAACCATTGGGACCCATAGATGTTTCACTTCCCTTGCGGTCACCTCGATCGAATCATCTCCCTCTCCAACTAAAGTTGACAAAGCCACCCGTTCATTGAGAAGATCTGGCACATCTACCAACAGGTTCAGAATATCCTACATAAGTCCAATGACAAGTACAAATAGCGCCATGATCAACATCGGGTGCCGCATAAGTTTCAGGTAGGACAAATTTTGGTTGCACTTTGCAGAAAGAACGCCTTACAAAACCCATCGAAAGCTTCGTCCACTCCACCAAGAGTGGGTCGTACACTATCACCAAGGCCGTGGGGATAATTCTTTGAGCTCAACATTCCTCCCTTTCCTTGGTCTTCACCCAGTCTTCAACGTAGATCTCCTCTGCCCTTATTTCCACCATTATTGACACCTCGGCGCAGCGTAACAAACGGACACCAAGAAAGCTCAACCTTGACTACATGTAATGGGCATCCAATGATCATATTTTGGACAGACATATCAAGGGCACTCTACAAAAAAGGATCCAACTTTATATTGGAGTCCTCAAAGAAGGCAGCTCCTGCACCAAGGCAAAAGGCTCACCACACCAAAGGTAAATTTCTCATATGATGGGGAACCCAACGCAATGGAGAACATTTATTCCTAAAGAGGGAGGACTGATATATTGACATTGGTAATACCCAATCTTTCCAACTGGCTCAAAACAATTTTCTGACAATTTTGAAATTTACTACTTTTACCAGTTTTAACTTCCGGGCCATTTTGAGGGCCTAAATGAAGGTTTTTCGGGATTGAGATCCCCAATGATAGTCAAAGGAATGATTGAGCCACCAAAATGAATTCCCTCGACGATACCTTTCCAATGGACTATCACACGCCTAAAACAGTTCCATGTAAAAGCCATGACCCCGAGAAGTTGATGTAATTAACTACCCAAACGGGGCCCACATGACTTTGCATGCTTCATCTCCTAGGGTTAGGCCTTTGGATGTATAGGTTTTGGAATTATTTCATTGTAAAAGGCCTAGAGCCTCATTGAACCTTCCTTCTCCTTAGAATGTTGCTGTCGTCACATCTCTTCAGAGATAAGCCACCACCATTCCAACAAGCTTGTTTCCTACTACACTACCAACTTATTTTGTTATTGAATGTGAAAACCAATTTACTGTATTTCTGTTACTTTGTGTTAAGCACCTGTTGGTAATTTGTATTCATTTCATTTTGCTCATAAAAATCTGGATCATCAACCCTAGAAGAAGTCTAAAATCCCCAGAAGCCCCTAGAAGTAATGGGTGATGTCAACTCTAGAAGAAGTCTAGAAGCCTCTAGAAGTAATGGGTGTATTTGAAGAAGTATCCAAAGTGGTCCCATGATGGTGCACCTTTAATCATGGCTCTCACATTAAGATTCTTTGAAGAAGTCTACAAGAATCCCTAGAGGTGTGATCACGAAGCCCAAATTTATTTGAGAAAAAAGAGGATGAAGGACAATGCGAATGTATTCAAAACCCTCATAGATGGATAATCCTCATCATTCCATTTCCAACAGTAGGTGGTACATCACATGGTTCCTCACAGTTGAGAAGTTATTCCCTCTCCAAGATGAAGCCCCAAAGTATAGTCAAGAAGCCATGGATCTAAGGACAAGATGTTACAAGTTGGTCCCAAAATTAATGAAAGAAGAAAAGTTGTTGCAACAAGAAATTATAGGTCGACCCTAAATTCAAATAAAGGAGGCACTTGGAAAAATATAAATACACATCAAGAACCTCTCATTTGTTCATCCATCCAAGTGAGTTTTTTTGAATTGAGCTAGCATAAGTGGGTCTGCACTTTTCCCAGGAGGATTGGTTTTCTTAGCAAAACAAATTTGACCCAGGAGAAAGGAGGTCGGGGAGAGAAAGGTGTACGAAGGTGATTATACTAATTTTTTGAGGTTATCTGCGAGTTACAATGAAGAAATGCGTAGATGTTTGAGGTTATCCTCGGGTTGCAGTGGAACAAGGCATGAATGTACATGAGTCACAATGAAGAAAATCGAGGATGTCCATGGGTTGACAGTGTATGAATTGCAGATCTGTGAAAATGTCTTGAAGAAGGTGTTTCTCTCTTGATGTTGATATTGAGGAAGGTCTGTTGATATTACGGAATAAAAAGGTATGTTATTCTGTATATTTTGAGGCTTGTATCTTGAATATCATCATATATGCTTAATGTTGATGTTTTGGTAGATTCGAGAGGATCTTTCCCTCCTAGATGACCTTTCTTAGATGCAAAGAAGATTCCAGAATCAAGAGATTGATTGAAAATATATTGAAATACCCTAGAAGAGAA
Source organism: Picea sitchensis (assembly GCA_010110895.2). Lineage (NCBI taxonomy): Eukaryota > Viridiplantae > Streptophyta > Pinopsida > Pinales > Pinaceae > Picea > Picea sitchensis. The sequence goes on from SNQJ01S0042062.1 coordinate 119,419, forward strand.
GTCGGCCCAGAAGAATAAATTAATAATGAAAAGACACATGTCCAGTGGAGAAGTCGACCCAGTTTAGTGGCCATGAATACTATAAATAGAGGATGTCTTGGCTCATTTTTTCACTCACTCACACTCTCCCAGCTACACAGAAGTAAGGCGTAAGTTTGGAGGAGGTGACACAGTAGTTGCAACTACACAGTTTATTATTTCTTAGTCTTTTGGTATCTCTCTCTTGTGTGCTACTCCTTGAGGAGGTGGGCTACCTTTGTATGTTGTTGTTACTGCAGTTGTGGTGGTATTTATGGTTGAGCTATCACTTGTGCTAGGGTTTATCTGATTAGAATTGCTTTGTGAATGCAATCTATCTATGTAAAGGTTAGTGTGCTCAGGGGTGGAATATATGAATGCCTATTGTTGGGTGACAATGATGTGACATTGTCTATGGTTAAACAATCATACCAAAAATTCCAACATGGAATCATAACTAGTTACCTTCATAATAGTTTGACCACTGGAAAAAATATCGCTACAGCAACACCTTGCATCACCTTGCAACTACAATACTTTGACAAGCTCATTGAGTACTGTCCCAAAGACGTTGGGGACAAGTCTTTCACAGAGCAGTGCGCCCTACCCTAGTGCACCCCCTGAAAACCTAATCGTTCCAGTTGTAGTGCCATTTGTAGTGAAAGTTTCTGTGAAGTATTGGACAAAGTTTTGGTTGTCCTAGTATTCCTTACCCTAGCACATCTCTAGCTATCTCCAGATTGAAAGTTGAGCACTTTGAATTTTAAGGAATTGGCGTTGCCTTCCGTTGTTTTCCGCTGCTTCCAGAGGTATGTAATTGTATAAGTATAAACTATATCACTATCTTGAGGGTGTTTGCAGGAGAAGGGATCTTTTGTCCAAGCACAAGATCGGGAAACTATATGGGAACAACAATAGCTAAACTTGAGGTTTTCATATCAGGTTTGATATTCCTTATAATGTTGCAGTTTAAGTATGTGTTATAACTAGAGTAGCAATATTTAGAATTATATTATTTCCATTGTTATTTCTATATTAGTAAAACTTGATTATTGTTGGTACGACTACCATTAATAATGCATTTGTTTACAAGATAAATTAATCTCCTCTAGGAGATGTTCTTGGTTGACCTTGTTCGGGGCAGGTTATCTTGTAAACTCCATGGAGGTTACCATGGCGATATCATTGTTCTTGTTTCTTGTTCTCGATAGGTCAAAGGTAGTAGCTATGAGAGGGAGATATAATGATGATTATAGGAAGAAACAATTTAGATGGTATCTAGTTAAGACATGGAGCAGACTATCCATACATATAGTTTTTCACATCCATGTAATGAAGGAGAGAAGGACGAAGTTAGAACCTTCTGGCAAGAAAAATAACTTTGCAGACAGAGAGTATATCATATGGATATCGATTTAGTTGATCACTCTTCAGTGCACTAGGAAGAGTCAGTAAAGCCATAAGGGCCTACCCAAAATCATTAAAGTAACTAGGAAGAGACCAACATGGTCACGTGATACTTTACAGGATGCAAAGGGGGATATACATATATATGGAATTGATGATCCATATCATGAGAAGGAGAATATGGATCCACTAGTGGTGAGGTAGGCGGTCCCACCAAATACCATCTCAAAAGGAACTAGAGTTCAGAGGGAGTCAACCCTCAGGTTCCAGTAGGGAGGGGAAACCTCCCCAGGACAATTCATAGGAGCATGCAGACTTAGAGTGAGCCTGATATCAGAGAGATTCAGTTGTTTAGAGACTTTCATTCAGAAAGTATTCCTCCTCAGATTCAAATGGGAGAGAGAGACGTCTTCCAGGAATGACAGAGATGAAACTAGCTTCAGAGGATTTGAGGAGATATGAGATCTCCTGGGAGGATTCCCTTGTTTCAGTGATAAAGGAGGAAGCCGGTCAGAAGGACTAGGATATGGATTCTTGCCTTGGTTCGGAAACAAGAAGTGAAGTCAGTGGTGACTTCCAAGTTGATCTACATGATCAAGCATGATGCAGAAGACAACATAGAGAAGTACAAGGAAAGTTTTGTGGCTAGAGGGTTCTCCCAGAAAGAGGGAGAAGACTATGATGAAACTTTTTCTCCTGTAGCAAAATACACTTCCATTAGATCAATCATCGAGATTTATTTTTCAATGAGATGGAAATTACACTAGATGGACGACAAAACTTCTTTATTGAATGGTGTAATAGAGGAAGAAGAGTACATATAACAACCACAAGGCTTCGTGATCCATGGGAAGGAGTCGCATGTGTGCAGATTGAAGAAGGTCTTATACAGGCTGAAGCAAGTACCCAGGGCTTGGTATGCCATGATAGATGGATATTTGATTACCAAGAGTGAGGTAGATCCTAACCTCTACTATAAGGTTGAGGATGGATGCCCATTGATATTGGTTCTATATGTAGATGATCTATTTATAACAAGGGACGATAATCTCATTAATGGGTGTAAGAGGGAGTTCACTTCAGAGTTCGAGATGAAGGATATAGGTCTAATGCATTACTTTTTGGGATTAGAGGTATGGAAGAGATCAGATGAGATTTTCCTTAGCCAACGAAAATATACTGTTGAGATCCTGAAGAAATTCAGGATGATGGACTGCAAGTCCATGACCACACCTATGATGATAAACATGAAGCTCTTGAGTGACAAATATTCATATTTGGTGGATCCCACGATGTATAGACAATTGATTGGGTCCTTGATGTACCTGGTTAACACCAGGATAGACATATGATTTGCAGTGAATACCTTGAATCAACACATGTTTGAACCTAGATAGGTACATTGGATGGCAACAAAGCATATGTTGAGGTACCTTCATGGTACAGTTGGATATGGATTGAGATATGTCTCGGGTGGAGATGTGAAGATGCGGGGATATGAAAAATATGACTGGGCATGGAATGCAGTGGATCGGAAGAGTACTTCCGGATCCTACTTCAGTCTAGGATCATGCATGATCTCATGGTTGAGCATGAAGTATACATTAGTGGCATTCAATACTTCAGAAGCAGAGTATATCACAACAAGCATGGAAAGCCTTGAAGCAGTGTGGTTCCAAAAGTTTGTAGCTGGGATATTTGATCTAGAATTGGAGCCAACTTTGATACATTTTGACAATCAAAGCTACATGAAGATGACCAAGAACCCAGCATTCCATGATATGTATAAGAATATAGAGATCAAATATCATTACATCCGGGACATGGTGCATAGTGGCGCTGTGGAACTCCAGTACATATCCATGGAAGAGAAGATAACAGACATTCTCACCAAGCCCTTATCAAAAAGTGAAGTATGAGTACTTCAGGGATAAGCTTGAAGTGTTGTTGAATGTCCACCCTCGTTAAGAGGGATGTGATGTCCCGTTCCCAAGAGTAGGCCAACATGGAGTGACTTAGTAGTCTATTTTTTTCCATAGACTATAGTCAGGCACAAACATGGAACAAGAGGATAAATAAGGGTGATTTGGTGGCTAAACGATGAATTAAGATAAAACGCATAGGAAACGTCACTTAAGCCTAAGTCAGTGAAGAAATAGAATGAAAAGGTGTTAAGGGGGGGAATTAATTAATTAATTACTCACCTTAGGAGGAAAAGCACCTAACTTAAGTGATTTCAATGGTGAATTAGATTGGGAAGAGTATAAAGGGAGGAATTCAACCTAATTCCTCATTATGTTATGATTTGATGTTGAGATAGTTCCAGAGGAGGAGGAGATCAACACCCTTGTTGTTTTGTGGATTTCCGGAGGAAACCACCACCATAGATTGGTTTTGGTGTTGAGAGACACACCCTAGCCTATCGTAGATACCATCCAGGTATTTCACCGTGCTATTCAGGAGATCCAGTTACAGTGATTGTGTAATTCAACTAGTGAGGGTGCAAGGGTTAGAGAGAGGGTTTGTGTGGCCGCACGAGACATAGGAGTATCTTACTGATTCCTTCCGACCTAGTTGAGAGCTAGCCAGGGCACATCTTTTGAGCCATCGATCATCAGTTACTAATGATGGAATCTCCCAGAGTGCAACAAACAACCAAGAAGTGTCGAACTCTTGAGGAAGCACATTTGGGGTTCCAGGGGGTATTCCGGGGAAAATCCGAGAAAACCCTTCCAACCCATTTCACAAGAGGCCAGGACGATCGTTTTGAGACATATATCGTTATATTCCACTAGTGGTATCACTATGGCGCACTCCCACAACCCAAGAGGTGTGTAAACCCCCAAGGGGTGACATCCAGAGCTTCAGAGGTCAAATATTCAGTCCGACAATTACTAGGATCAACCTAGAGGCCATGGCGCTCCTTTTTGGATAGTTTCCAGTCCATTTCGACAAGTATCACCATCAGGGTGAGTTTTCTAGTATAAGCAACAGTTGTCGTGAGCTTCCGAAACTGCGTTTTATCGATCTATCCGTACATGCACAGATCAACCTTCATATTCTGGTCACGGGTATTTCTTGTTAGTTGTTTTGTATTGTAGTGATGATCCATGAGATCTAACTGATGACTAGTATATCTGCTTCCAACATATTATTGTATTTCCTGCTTTTTCCTCATAAGATATATCAGTGAGATGTGTTGTCCTTTCTTTCGCATGCATCATATATATACTGCTAAAACACTAAATGAATGAAACATACATGTGAAAATCACCAGGCATGTTCACACATTAACTCAAATGCATCCAGAAACCCCCAGAGTATCAGATCTCAGTGATAGAACAATAGTTCAACAATAGATATCCATATCAGTTGGATCAAGGATATTTCAGTAGTATCAGAGCCTTCTTCTTGCCAACATGTGAATAAGTTCTTCTCATGACCCCATGATTCCGGTAACAAGTGAATAATACCTAGAGGGTCGATCACACTGTGGGGATGAGTACATTCAATATCGCAGAGGTCATATCAGAGATATGAGAGATAGAAACCGAAGGGATTACACTCCCTTCCACACTCAGTCAGATACAAAGCCAGATTTAGAGGATAAAGAGCATATTAGTTCAGACACAGAGGTCGAGATAGAGAGGAATATGGATGATAGGCATGAGAAACCCGAGGGAAGGGGGAAAGGCCCTGAGACACATGTTGACAGTACGCAGGACATGTTGAATGACCTAGCTAGAGGGAAGAGGGACATGATGAATGACATACAACAAATGGATATCAATGCAAAAATGCTCCGCCATAGCATGAGCACTATAGGTGCTAATGCCGCAAGAGGGTCGAGTGGTTTAGGAGGACACCAGGGTGGTGGGGCCAGTGTCTCTAGTGGATCGCAGGGTGGGGCTAGTACAAACCCTTCACCAGTATGAGCCTACACATTATCTAGGAGGATTCCTCGACCTTTATACCCATAGTTCCAGGGTGGAAAACCATTGGGACAACCTTTGGGACAACCAGGATAGGCAAGAGGACAGTCGGGTTAGCGACATGTAGTGCCACAGGATCCATTCAGGGAGTACATGAGAGACTACTTGGCACTAGGACCAGAGTTCCATGCAAACACGAGTTTGATGGACTATTGTTTGATCATATATCGAAACAAAACCTGGGAGGCACAGAGAGGCAATGGGAAAACTCACAACATGGATTTCATCAAGAAAGTGGGAAAGTTGAACATTCCTACTTTTGACGGATCATCACGTTTCTTAGCTCAGGCATGGGTACAAAAGATTGACACATATTTCAAGCTTAAGTCGATGACATAGTCATAAGCTATCAACTTCGCCACCTTGCACTTGGAGGGGGAGGCCCACGAGTGGTGTTACCATGGGCTGGTGACCTTGGGTCACAACCACATCACTTCAGATTTGGAGTTCACTGAGAGGTTGATGGAGAGGTTTGACAAGAGAGATCCAAAGCTACACTTCAGGGAACTTACACAATTGAGACAAACTAGATCAATTGAGGTCTTCATCACAGATTTCCAGAGGAAGGTAGTGGCCATATCGGATATATCAAAGCATATATTGATGATGTTGGTCACCGAGGCATTGACAGAGCCATTGAGGGGTTGGGTTAAGGATTTCAAACCTCACACCTTGCAGGAGGCCATTGTGTGCACAAGAGACATGGGGGACTCAACGCTGAAACCCAAAACCTTTACCAAAATATTTGTACCACAGAGAGACAAGGATCAAAAAAATCTTCAGAGGGCATGGAAGGGTAATCCCAAGTTGGATGATGACACGAGACGAGAGTTGATGAGGAAGAATCTTTGATTCTCTTGCAGAGAACCTTGGGTCCCATGGCATAGATGCATGGGAAAGGGACAAATCCACTACATTGAAGTGGAATCGGGTAGTGAGGAGGAAGATGAGGATATTGGGGCATAAGCTGACAGTGATTCAGAGGATAAGACCACACGTGAGACAGATAAACAACCGAAGAAACCTCAGATACTGACAAGGGAACAACCCAAGGGGGAGACAAAACCTTGTAGAGAGGTGAAAGGGGGAACCATAGCAACCCTTTCAGGAGTACCCAGGTACAACACTCTCAGGCTCAAGGGCCTTGTACATGGGCAACCCATGACCGCTTTAGTTGATGGTGGGGCCACCCACAATTTCATATATGCGTCCTTGGTAGCTAGCAGGGGGTTACACATTGAGGAGTTTGAGGGATTCCATGTGGCAGTGGTATATGGATACATGATGACATGTTTGGACATGATCCCAGACCTAGAGGTCAAACTAGACAACTACACCATGACAAATACTTTATGTGTAGTTGACCTATCAGATACTAATGCAGTATTGTGGGTACAATGGTTATATTCCTTGGGGGAGATTGGGTTCAACTATCATACGTTGACCATGAGATTAAGAGACGCCGGTGAATCGAGAGTGGTACTGAGAGGCATGTCTACAAGAGCACCACAAGAAACATCAACAAAAAGGATGGAGCGGATATTCTGTCACAATGATGTAGCCTATGCAGTAGAGTGTTTGATCACCACGCAGAAGGATTCACAGGGCAGAGAGCATTACCATCGATAGATTAGAGACATTATGAGTCAGTATGAGTCGATGTTTGGGCTGATACCACCAGGGAGACCACCATATAGGGGATTTGAGCATACGATTGAGTTGGAGGAAAGGGCTACACCAGTGATCACAATGCCCTATAGGCACCCCAAGAGATTCAAGGATGAGATTGAGAAATCAATCAAAGAATTGCTTG
>SNQJ01S0042062.1:129218-143362 GCA_010110895.2 Picea sitchensis
ATATCGACCACATAATCCAATTAATCATTGCACACCCATTCACTTGTTAGCTAGGGTAATTGTTAAGTCTTTCATGCATGTACTATAGTGAATAGGATAGTTATTAAATCCTTCACATTTTCAACTGTTGCATTGCTCCCTATTTCCTTCCACTTGTTTGTAGGTGGTGTCATAAGATCACAAATCTAGATCCTCTTTTACTTTGCATTTGTTATAATATCTTTGTCTTTCTCAAAAATTCCCTCTATGTAATTTCACTAACATGTTTGTTGTGTAGGTGCGATCAAAACATATAAAAATGATACATAGGTTGTAGTAACATAAGGAATCAATATTTCATAAGCTCAAATCATAACCAGTAACAAAAATATCTCATCAACCATGTAAGTCGTGTCGCACATCATCACAACATCAAAAAAAAAAAAAGATGAACATATCTGATCTTCAATACTACAAGGGGTCCCACTTACTAGTATTATTTAGCTTTTATAATAATAGGCTTTAGCAACACTTTGCGGGAAAAACTACGTTGACGTTTTTAATCATCAACAAGTTGCAGTAGCAACAACATACAAAGGCAGTGCACCTCCTCAAGGAGTAGCGCACAAGAGAGAGATACCAAAATACTAAGCAAGAATAAATTGTGCAACTGCAGCTATTGTGTCACCTCCTCCAAAATTGCGCCTTGCTTCTATGTAACTGGGATAGTGTGAGTGATTGAACAAATGAGCCAAGACATCCTCTATTTATAGTCTTCCTAGCCACTAGACTGGGTCGACTTCTCCTCTGAACAAGTGTATTTTCATTATTACTTTATTCTTCTGGGCCGACTTCTCTTCTAGGGTATTTCAATATCTATTCAATGGATCTCTTTCTTCTGGAATCTTCTCCGCATCTAAGAAAGGTCATCTAGGAGGGAAATATCCTCCCACATCTACCAAAAACTCAACACTCCCTCTTAGCTAGGGAGGCATATTTCACAATGTCTTCATCTGGTAGTCCACTGACTAATCTGCAATCTTCTAGCAGGCACACGAATGCTACAATGCCTTCAGTAGATTGAATCATCAGGCACATTCTATACGATCAAGAGGTATCACACAACTACATCAAGCGATCTGGTAATCTCTATGACAATCAACTAGTAGCAAACAACTACTATAATTTCATCCAATAGATCACAATTGTTTCCAAGTAGTACACAACTATTGTCCAGTGACACACAGTCACTGCTAATGGAACACATCCACTGTAGTATCACACATCTATTGTTCGGAGTCACACAGCCTTCGCCAATGGAACCCATCCACCAAAGTAGCACACAACTACTATCTGGAGTCACACATCCTCCGCCAGTGGAACACATCCACCGAAGTAGCACACAGCTACTGTCTGGAGTCACACAACCTCTTCCAGTGGAACACATCCACCAAAGTAGAAAATAGCTACTGTCCGGAGTCACACAACCTTTTCCACTGGAGCACATCCACCGAAGTAGCACACAGATACTGTCCAGAGTCACACATCCTCCTCCAGTGGAACACATCCACCAAAGTAGCACACAACTACTGTCTAGAATCACACATCCTCCGCCAGTGGAACACATCCACCGAAGTAGCACACAACTACTCTCCAGAGACACATAGTCTCTGTCATAGTCTTATGACTATGCATGTGATTTTTCTTCTCTCAACAGGTTTGATAGTACATTACCCCCTCATTCACTTCACATGATTGATCCAGAGAACCCTTGGCTAGAGGGGTTAGTTGGCATGAGAAGAAACAACACACCTCCTTTGAAATATCCATGATTCAGCTGGTCTGTGTATCTACTGCTAAACTATTGTTCTATCACTGAGATCTTATACTCTGGGGTTTCTGGATGCGTTTGAGTTAATGTGTGAACATGCTTGGTGATTTCCGCATGTTTGTTTCATTTATTTAGTGTTTTATCAGTATATATATTATGCATGTGAAAGAAAGGACAACATAGCTCATTGATATATATTATGAGGAAAAAGCAGGAAATACAATAATATGCTAGAAGGAGATATAGTAGTCATCAGTTAGGTCTCATGGATCGCCACTGGAATACACAAAAACTAACAAGAAATACTTGTGACCAGAAGATGAAGGTTGATCTATGCATGCACAGATAGATCAACAAAACGTAGTTCTGGAATCTCACAACAACTGCTGTAGATATTGCAAAACTCGCCCTGATGGAAATACTCGTCGGAATGGACTGAAAACTATCCCAAAAGGAGTGCCCTAGCCTCTAGGTTGATCCTGGTAACTGTCGGACTGAAGATCTAACCTTTGAAGCTCTAGATGTCACCCCCTGGGGGTTTTCTCACCTCTTGGGTTGTGGGAGTGTGCCCTAGTGATCCCCCCAATGGAATCTGACGATATATGTCTCAAAATGATCATCCTGGCCTCCTCTGAAATGGGTTGGAAGGGTTTCCTCAGATCTTCCTCGGAATACCCCCTGGAACCCCAAATGTGTTGCTTCCTCAAGAGCTGCACACTTCCTGATTGTTTGTTGTGCTCTAGGAGATTCCACCGTCAAAAAATGATGATTGGTGGCTCAAAATATGTTCCCTATCTAGCTCTCAACTAGGTCGAAAGGAATCTGTAAGATACTCCTCTGTCTCGTGCAGTCACACAAACCCTCTCTCTAACCCTTGCGCCCTCACTGGATGAGTTGCGCAATCACTATATCTGGATCTCCTTAATAGCACGGTGAAATACCTGGATGGTATCTCTTATAGGTTAGGGTGTGTCTCTCAACATCGAAACCAACCTATGGTGGTGGTTTCCTCCAGAAATCCACAAAAAAAACAAGGGGGTCAATCTCCTCCTCCTCTGGAACTATCTCAACATCAAATCATAACATAATGAGGAATTAGGTTGAATTCATCCCTTTATACTCTTCCCGATATAATTCACCATTGACATCACTTAAGCTAGGAGCTTTTCCTCCTCATTTGAATAATTAATTAATTAAGTCCCCCCCTTAACACCTTTTGATTCTATTTCTTCATTGATTTAGGCATAAGTGACTTTTCCTATGATTTTTGGATTAATTCATCGTTTAGCCACCAAATAACCCTTATTTCTCCTCATGTTCCTTGTTTGTGCCTGACTATAGTCTATGGGAACAAATAGACTACTAAGTCACTCCCTGTTGGCCTACTCTTGGGAACGGGACATCACAGTCCTCCCTTCCCGAGATTGCTTGTCCTCGAGCAACATCAATTTTGGGTTCTGCAAAATATGCTCTCCCTCCCATGTTGCATCCTCCACTGGAAGCACCCTCCATCTAACCAAGCACTCCCTAATGAACCTGCTCCTCAAATTGCACTCTCTCTTCTTGAGCACCTCCTCTGGAACTAGCTCCAACTGACCCTCCTCATACAAGGGTGGAAACTCCTCTGAAATGCTAACGTGTTGTCCCAATGCATTTTTAAGGCAAGAAACGTGAAAGACATTATGAATCGTGTTACCCTCTGGTAGCTCTAGCTCGTATGCCACCTCTTCTATCCTTTTGATGACTCTGTATGGCCCATAAAATTCTTTCTTTAGTTTCTCTACTCCACTCCTCTTCGAGGAGAACTGTCTGTATGGTTGTAACCGTGGAAAAACCAAGTCCCCTACCTCGAAACTTTTCTCTACCCTCTTCCTGTCTGCATAGATATTCTATTATTTTTTAGCTACCTACAAGTTTTCCTTCACTGCCCGTAGAATCCTCTGGATCTCCTCCACCCAGTCTTTGGCCCCCAGGACCCTGATATCCCCAAACAAAATCTCCACAAAATAGGGTGCATCGTATCCATACAATTCTCTAAATGGTGACATTTTGATAGACATATGGTAAGTCATGTTGTAGCAATACTCACCCATGTGCACAGATTTCCTCCTACATAGTTCCTCAGATACCCCTCCACCCATTTGTTGTCAATCTTTGTATCTCCATCTGTCTGTGGGTGGTAGATGGTACTCATGACTAGCTCTGTGCCCACCAACCGAAAAATCGCCTTCCAAAATGCGTTGATGAAGAATCCATCTCTATCATTGACTATCTTCCTGGGTAAGTCGTGCAACCAGAATACCTCTCTAAAAAATAACTATGCTACCTGTATGCCCTTGTAGTCTGTGGGTATGGAAAAGAAATGTGCAAATTTGGTCAGCCTGTCGACCACCACAAATATACAGTCCCTTTCATGCACTTGAGGAAGGCCTGTAATGAAATCCATAGAAATGCTCTCCCATTTCTGCTCTGGAATGGATAGAGGCTAAAGTAACCCCGAAGGGTGTGTCTTCTCAGACTTGTTCTGCTGACAAGTCGTGCATTCTTGGATGTGTTTCAATCATAATCCTTGAGACCCTTCCATGAGAATCTCTCATTGATCTGCCTGTACGTTTTGAAGTACCTGTGATGCCCAGCTATAGGTGAATCATGACACACCTTCATAATTTTCCCCATCAAGGTAGATTCTAGAACCAAGTAGATCCGGTCCTTGTATAAAATGACATCATCTAGTACCCGATATCTATCATCAACCACCTATCCATCCATCACCTCACAAGAAAAAAAAAATTGGAGTATTCTACCAACAAATGTGCTTTCCAATATGTGAAAATGTCCATCATCGAACACCCTGGTGGCCTCCTGGACAAGGCATCTTCTATGACGTTCATCTTTCCCTTGACATACTCAATGTCAAAGTCAAAGGCTTGGATATTTGAGACCCACTTATGTTTTCTCTCACTAAGGTATTTTTGATCCAGGAAATACTTGATACTGTTGCGATCATTATTCAATACAAATTTTCTACCTACCAGATACTGCATGAATTTGGTTAAGGCATGCATGATTGATAGCATTTCCTTTTCGTAAATAGAGTAGATTCTCTCCAAATTGTTGAGATTCTTTCTCTAGAACACAATGGGATGGCCTCCCTGCATCAAAACTTCTCCAATCTCGAACCCTAATGTGTCGCACTCTAAGACAAATGGCTATGAGAAATATGGAAGAGCTAGAACAAGGCATGTGATTATAACCTTCTTCATTTTCTCAAATGTATGTTGTGACTCCTCCGTCCAATGAAAGGAACCCTTGGTCAAATCTATGAGTGTTTCTCAACTGTGAAAATCCCTTGATGAACCTCCTATAGTAACTGCATAACCCAAATATTCCCTTCAGCTTCGTGAGGTTCTTGGGTGTTGGCCAATCCAAAATGGCCCTGATCTTCTCCTGATGAACCTATACTCCCTTCTCACTGATGATATGCCCCAAGTACAGTAGTTCTCTCATGCCAAACTCACATTTGGACTCCTTGGCATATAATGGTTGTGCATGCATAATTCCCAATACCTCCTCCAAATGTGCCAGATGCTCATCCCACGTCATGTTATAGATCAATATATCATCAAATAATACCAAGAGGTATTTCCTCAACTTCCCTCTGAAGATGTGGTTCATGCATGACTGGAAAGTGGCAGGTGAGTTGGTCAATCCAAACGGCATGACCAAGAACTCAAAATGTCTGAAATGGCATCTGAATGTTGTGTTCTCTATATCCTTCTCCTTGATGTTGATCTGATTATATCATGACCATAGATCAATCTTGGTGAAGAAAACTTCCCCATGTAACTCATCCAACAACTCGTCTATGCGTGGAATGGGGTACCTATTCTTGATCGTTTTCTTGTTGAGATCTATGTAATCAATTCACATCCACAATATGCCATCCTTCTTCAATACCAGAATGACTAAAGAGGAAAAAGGACTCGTTCTAGGCCTGATGTTCCCTATCGCAAGCAATTCTTTGATTGATTTCTCAATCTCATCCTTGAATCTCTTGGGGTGCCTATAGGGCATTGTGATCACTGGTGTAGCCCTTTCCTCCAACTCAATCGTATGCTCAAATCCCGTATATGGTGGTCTCCCTGGTGGTATCGGCCCAAACATCGACTCATACTGACTCAGAATCTCTCTGATCTGTGGATGGTAATGCTCTCTGCCCTGTGAATCCTTCCGCGTGGTGATCAAACACTCTACTGCATAGGCTACATCATTGTGACAGAATATCCACTCCATCCTTTTTGTCGATGTTTCTCGTGGTTCTCTTGTAGACATGCCTCTCAGTACCACTCTCGATCCACTGGCATCTCTTAATCTCATGGTCAACGTCTGATAGTTGAACCCAATCTCCCCCAAGGAATATAACCATTGTACCCCCAATACTGCATCAGTATCTGATAGGTCAACTACACATAAAGTATTTGTCATGGTGTAGTTGTCTAGTTTGACCTCTAGGTTTGGGATCATGTCCAAACATGTCATCATGTATCCATATACCATTGCCACATGGAATCCCTCAAACTCCTCAGTGTGTAACCCCCTGCTGGCTACCAAGGACACATATATGAAATTGTGGGTGGCCCCACCATCAACTAAAGCGGTCATGTGTTGCCCCTGTACAAGGCCCTTGAGCCTGAGAGTGTTGTACCTGGGTACTCCTGAAAGGGTTGCTATGGTTCCCCCTTTCACCTCTATACAAGGTTTTGTCTCCCCCTTGGGTTGTTCCCTTGTCGGTATCTGAGGTTTCTTCGGTTGTTTATCTGTCTCACGTGTGGTCTTATCCTCTGAATCACTGTTAGCTTATGCCCCAATATCCTCATCTTCCTCCTCACTGCCTGATTCCACTTCAATGTAGTGGATTTGTCCCTTTCCCATTCATCTATGCCATGGGACGCAAGGTTCTTTGCAAGAGAATCAAAGCTTCTTCCTCATCAACTCTCGTCTCGTATCATCATCCAACTTGGGATTACCCTTCCATGCCCTCTGAAGATTTTTTTGATCATTGTCTCTCTGTGGTACAAATATTTTGGTAAAGGTTTTGGGTTTCAGCGTTGAGTCCCCCATGTCTCTTGTGCGCACAATGGCCTCCTGCAAGGTGTGAGTTTGAAATCCTTAACCCAACCCCTCAATGGCTCTGTCAATGCCTCGGTGACCAACATCATCAGTATATGCTTTGATATATCCGATATGGCCACTACCTTCCTCTGGAACTCTGTGATGAAGGCCTCAATTGATCTGGTTTGTCTCAATTGTGTAAGTTCCCTGAAGTGTAGCTTTGGATATCTCTTGTCAAACCTCTCCATAAACCTCTCAGTGAAATCCAAATCTGAAGTGATGTGGTTGTGACCCAAGGTCACCAGCCCATGGTAACACCACTCGTGGGCCTCCCCCTCCAAGTGCAAGGTGGCGAAGTTGATAGCTTATGACTCTGTCATCGACTTAAGCTTGAAATATGTGTCAATCTTTTGTACCCATGCCTGAGCTGAGAAACGTGATGATCTGTCAAAAGTAGGAATGTTCAACTTTCCCACTTTCTTGATGAAATCCATGTTGTGAGTTTTCCCATTGCCTCTCTGTGCCTCCCAGGTTTTGTTTCGATATATGATCAAACAATAGTCCATCAAACTCATGTTTGCATGGAACTCTGGTCCTAGTGCCAAGTAGTCTCTCATGTACTCCCTGAATGGATCCTGTGGCACTACCTGTCGCTAACCCAACTGTCCTCCTACCTGTCTTGGTTGTCCCAAAGGTTGTCCCAATGGTTTTCCTCCCTGGAACTGTGGGTATAAAGGTCGAGGAATCCTCCTAGATAATGTGTAGGCTCATAATGGTGAAGGGTTTGTACTAGCCCCACCCTATGATCCACTGGAGCCACTGGCCCCACCACCCTGGTGTCTTCCTGAACCACTCGACCCTCCTGCGGCATTGACACCTATAGTGCTCATGCTATGGTGAAGCATTTGTGCATTGATATCCATTTGTTGTATGTCGTTCATCATGTCCCTCTTCCCTCTAGCTATGTCATTCAACATGTCCTACGTACTGTCAACATGTGTCTTAGGGCCTTTCCCCCTGCCCTCGGGTGTCTCATGCCTGTCACCCATATTCCTCTCTATCTCGACCTCTGTGTCTGAACTAATATGCTCTTTATCCTCTAAATCTGGCTTTGTATCTGACTGAGTGTGGAAGGGAGTGTAATCCCTTCGGTTTCTATCTCTTATATCTCTGCTATGACCTCTGTGGTATTGAATGTACTCGTCCCCACAGTGTCATCGACCCTCTAGGTATTATTCACTTGTTACCGGAATCATGGGGTCATGAGAAGAAATTTTTCACACGTTGGCAAGAAGAAGGCTCTGATACTACTGAAATATCCTTGATCCAACTGATATGGATATCTATTGTTGAACTACTGTTCTATCACTGAGATCTGATACTCTGGGGGTTTCTGGATGCATTTGAGTTAATGTGTGAACATGCTTGGTTATTTTCACATGTGTGTTTCATTCATTTAGTGTTTTAGCAGTATATATATGATGCATGCGAAAGAAAGGACAACACATCTCACTGATATATCTTATGAGGAAAAAGCAGGAAATACAATAATATGTTGGAAGCAGATATACTAGTCATCAGTTAGATCTCATGGATCATCACTAGAATACAAAACAACTAACAAGAAATACTTGTGACCAGAATATGAAGGTTGATCTATGCATGCACGGATAGATCGATAAAACACAGTTTCAGAAGCTCACGACAACCGCTGCTTATACTAGAAAACTCACCCTGATGGTGATACTCGTTGAAATGGACTGGAAACTATCCAAAAAGGAGCGCCATGGCCTCTAGGTTGATCCTAGTAATTGTCAGACTGAATATTTGACCTCTGAAGCTCTGGATGTCACCCCTTGGGGGTTTACACACCTCTTGGGTTGTGGGAGTGTGCCATAGTGATCCCACTAGTGGAATATAACGATATATGTCTCAAAACAATCATCCTGGCCTCTTGTGAAATGGGTTGGAAGGGTTTTCTCGGATCTGCCCCGGAATACCCCCTGGAACCCCAAATGTGCTTCCTCAAGAGTTCGACACTTCTTGGTTGTTTGTTGCACTCTGGGAGATTCCATCGTTAGTAACTGATGATCGGTGGCTCAAAAGATGTGCCCTGGCTAGCTCTCAACTAGGTCGGAAGGAATCAGTAAGATACTCCTATGTCTCGTGCGGCCACACAAACCCTCTCTCTAACCCTTGCACCCTCACTAGTTGAATTACACAATCACTGTAACTGGATCTCCTGAATAGCACGGTGAAATACCTGGATGGTATCTACGATAGGCTAGGGTGTGTCTCTCAACACCAAAACCAATCTATGGTGGTGGTTTCCTCTGGAAATCCACAAAACAATAAGGGGGTTGATCTCCTCCTCCTCTGGAACTATCTCAACATCAAATCATAGCATAATGAGGAATTAGGTTGAATTCCTCCCTTTATACTCTTCCCAATCTAATTCACCATTGAAATCACTTAAGTTAGGTGTTTTTCCTCCTAAGGTGAGTAATTAATTAATTAATTCCCCCCCTTAACACCTTTTCATTTTATTTCTTCACTGACTTAGGCTTAAGTGACATTTCCTATGCATTTTATCTTAATTCATCGTTTAGCCACCAAATCACCCTTATTTATCCTCTTGTTCCATGTTTGTCCTTGACTATAGTCTATGGAAAAAAATAGACTACTAAGTCACTCCATGTTGGCCTACTCTTGGGAACAGGACATCACATCCCTCTTAACGAGGGTGGACATTCAACAACACTTCAAGCTTATCCCTGAAGTACTCATACTTCACATTTTGATAAGGGCTTGGTGAGAATGTATGTTATCTTCTCTTCCATGGATATGTATTGGAGTTCCACAGCACCACTATGCACCATGTCTCGGATGTAATGATATTTGATCTCTATATTCTTATACCTATCATGGAATGTTGGGTTCTTGGTCATCTTCATGTAGCTTTGATTGTCACAATGTATCAAAGTTGGCTCCAATTCTAGATCAAATATCCCAGCTACAAACTTTCGGAGCCACACTGCTTCAAGGCTTTCCATGCTTGTTGTGATATACTTTGCTTCTGAAGTATTGAATGCCATTGATGTCTACTTCATGCTCAACCATGAGATCATGCATGATCCTAGACTGAAGTAGGATCCGGAAGTACTCTTCTGATCCACTGCATTCCCTGCCCAGTCATATTTTTCATATCCCCGCATCTTCACATCTCCACCCAAGACATATCTCAATCCATATCCAACTGTACCATGAAGGTACCTCAACATATGCTTTGTTTCCATCCAATGTACATATCTAGGTTCAACCATGTGTTGATTCAAGGTATTCACTGCAAATCATATGTCTATCCTGGTGTTAACCAGGTACATCAAGGACCCAATCAATTGTCTATACATTGTGGGATCCACCAAATATGAATATTTGTCACTCAAGAGCTTCATTTTTATCATCATAGGTGTGGTCATGGACTTGCAGTCCATCATCCTGAATCTCTTCAGGATCTCAACAGTATATTTTCGTTGGCTAAGGAAAATCTCATCTGATCTCTTCCATACCTCTAATCCCAAAAAGTAATGCATCAGACCTATATCATTCATCTCGAACTCTAAAGTGAACTCCCTCTTACACCCATTAATGATATTATCGTCCCTTGTTAGAAATAGATCATCTACATATAGAACCAAGATCAATGGGCATCCATCCTCAACCTTATAGTAGAGGTTAGGATCTACCTCACTCTTGGTAATCAAATATCCATCTATCATGGCATGCCAAGCCCTGGGTGCTTGCTTCATCCTGTATAAGGCCTTCTTCAATCTGCACACATGGGACTCCTTCCCATGGATCACGAAGACTTGTGGTTGTTATATGTACTCTTCTTCCTCTATTACACCATTCAAGAAAGCAGTTTTGTCGTCCATCTAGTGTAATTTCCATCTCATTGAAAAATAAATCTCAATGATTGATCTAATGGAAGTGTATTTTGCTACAAGAGAAAAAGTTTCATCATAGTCTTCTCCCTATTTCTGGGAGAACCCTCTAGCCACAAAACTTTCCTTGTACTTCTCTATGTTGTCTTCTGCAGCATGCTTGATCATGTAGATCAACTTGGAAGTCACCACTGACTTCACTTCTTGTTTCGGAACCAAGGCAAGAATCCATATCCTAGTCCTTCTGACCGGCTTCCTCCTTTATCACTGAAACAAGGGAATCCTCCCAGGAGATCTCATATCTCCTCAAAGCCTCTGAAGCTAGTTTCATCTCTGTCATTCCTGGAAGATGTCTCTCTCTCCCATCTGAATCTGAGGAGGAATACTTTCTAAATGAAAGTCTCTAAACAACTAAATCTCTCTGATATCAGGCTCACTCTAAGTCTGCATGCTCCTATGAATTGTCCTGGGGAGGTTTCCCCTCCCTACTGGAACCTGAGGGTTGACTCCCTCTGAACTCTAGTTCCTTTTGAGATGGTATTTGGTGGGGCCGCCTACCTCACCACTAGTGGATCCATATTCTCCTTCTCATGATATGGATCATCAATTCCATATATATGTATATCCCCCTTTGCATCCTGTAAAGTATCACGTGACCATGTTGGTCTCTTCCTAGTTACTTTAATGATTCTGGGTAGGCCCTTCTGGCTTTACTGACTCTTCCTAGTGCACTGAAGAGTGATCAACTAAATCGATCTCCATATGAGATACTCTTTGTCTGCAAAGTTATTTTTCTTTCCAGAAGGTTCTAACTTCGTCCTTCTCTCCTTCATTATATGGATGTGAAAAACTATATGTATGGATAGTTTGCTCCATGTCTTAACTAGATACCATCTAAATTGTTGCTTCCTATAATCATCATTATATCTCCCTCTCATAGCTACTACCTTTGACCTATCGAGAACAAGAAACAAGAACAATGATATCACCATGGTAAGCTCCATGGAGTTTACAAGATAACCTGCCCCGAACAAGGTCAACCAAGAACATCTCCTAGAGGAGATTAATTTATCTTGTAAAAAAATGCATTATTAATGGTAGTCGTACCAACAATAATCAAGTTTTACTAATATAGAAATAATAATGGAAATAATATAATTCTAAATATTGCTACTCTAGCTACAACACATACTTAAACTACAACATTATAAGGAATATCAAACCTGATATGCAAACCTCAAGTTTAGCTATTGTTGTTCCCATATAGTTTCCCGATCTTGTGCTTGGACAAAAGATCCCTTCTCCTGCAAACACCCTCAAGATAGTGATACAGTTTATACTTATACAATTGCATACCTCTGGCAGCAGCGGAAAACAATGGAAGGCAACGACAATTCCTAAAACTTCAAAGTGCTCAACTTTCAATCTGGAGATAGCTAGAGATGCGCTAGGGTAAGGAATACTAGGACAACCAAAACTTTGTCCAATACTTCACAGAAACTTTCACTACAAATGGAACTGCAACTGGAATGATTAGGTTTTCAGGGGGTGCACTAGGGTAGGGCACACTGCTCTGTGAAAGACTTATCCCCAACGTCTTTGGGACAGTACTCAATGAGCTTGTCAAAGTATTGCAGCTGCAAGGTGATGCAAGGTGTTGCTGTAGCGATATTCCTTCCAGTGGTCAAACTATTATGAAGGTAACTAGTTATGATTCCATGTTGGAATTTTTGGTATGATTGTTTAACCATAGACAATGTCACAGCATTTTCACCTAACAATAGGCATTCATATATTCCACCCCTGAGCACACCAACCTTTACTTAGATAGATTGCATTCACAAAGCAATTCTAATCAGATAAACCCTAGCACAAGTGATAGCTCAACCATAAATACCACCACAGCTGCAGTAACAACAACATACAAAGGTAGCACACCTCCTCAAGGAGTAGCACACAAGAGAGAGATACCAAAAGACTGAGAAATAATAAACTATGTAGTTGCAACTACTGTGTCACCTCCTCCAAACTTACGCCTTACTTCTTTGTAGCTGGGAGAGTGCGAGTGAGTGAAAAAATGAGCCAAGACATCCTCTATTTATAGTATTCATGGCCACTAAACTGGGTCGACTTCTCCACTGGACATGTGTCTTTTCATTATTAATTTATTCTTCTGGGCCGACTTCTCTTCTAGGGTATTTCAATATATTTTCAATCAATCTCTTGATTCTGGAATCTTCTTTGCATCTAAGAAAGGTCATCTAGGAGGGAAAGATCCTCTCGAATCTACCAAAACATCAACATTAAGCATATATGATGATATTCAAGATACAAGCCTCAAAATATACAGAATAACATACCTTTTTATTCCGTAATATCAACAGACCTTCCTCAATATCAACATCAAGAGAGAAACACCTTCTTCAAGACATTTTCACAGATCTGCAATTCATACACTGTCAACCCATGGACATCCTCGATTTTCTTCATTGTGACTCATGTACATTCATGCCTTGTTCCACTGCAACCCGAGGATAACCTCAAACATCTACGCATTTCTTCATTGTAACTCGCAGATAACCTCAAAAAATTAGTATAATCACCTTCGTACACCTTTCTCTCCCCGACCTCCTTTCTCCTGGGTCAAATTTGTTTTGCTAAGAAAACCAATCCTCCTGGGAAAAGTGCAGACCCACTTATGCTAGCTCAATTCAAAAAAACTCACTTGGATGGATGAACAAATGAGAGGTTCTTGATGTGTATTTATATTTTTCCAAGTGCCTCCTTTATTTGAATTTAGGGTCGACCTATAATTTCTTGTTGCAACAACTTTTCTTCTTTCATTAATTTTGGGACCAACTTGTAACATCTTGTCCTTAGATCCATGGCTTCTTGACTATACTTTGGGGCTTCATCTTGGAGAGGGAATAACTTCTCAACTGTGAGGAACCATGTGATGTACCACCTACTGTTGGAAATGGAATGATGAGGATTATCCATCTATGAGGGTTTTGAATACATTCGCATTGTCCTTCATCCTCTTTTTTCTCAAATAAATTTGGGCTTCGTGATCACACCTCTAGGGATTCTTGTAGACTTCTTCAAAGAATCTTAATGTGAGAGCCATGATTAAAGGTGCACCATCATGGGACCACTTTGGATACTTCTTCAAATACACCCATTACTTCTAGAGGCTTCTAGACTTCTTCTAGAGTTGACATCACCCATTACTTCTAGGGGCTTCTGGGGATTTTAGACTTCTTCTAGGGTTGATGATC
>SNQJ01S0042063.1:5841-20845 GCA_010110895.2 Picea sitchensis
ATAAGACTGAAATAAGGAAATCATATGTACAAGTGATAAAGAAAACTACTCTAATGTGTAATGCAGATGGTATAATACAATGAATGCAAATGCCTACTTACCTGTACTTACCTGTTGGTTGGATGTCAGATGTGGTTGAATGATCAACGAAACCCATCCATCACGTCCCAATATACCTGCCTCTGTGCTTCATCATAAGCCAAAATAGTGATAAGTTAAGCACAACAATAACACGAGTTAGAAAATGTATCATATCAATGGAAACTGTAAGGTCTCGCTCATGGAGGCGGGTGGGAGGGAAAAAGTGATACCAATGTTAGAATGTGCTCATTTTACCTCAGACAATATCACTATTGTTACCCAACCATAGGCCGAAGCCACCCTCCGAGCACCTTGACCTTGACAGAGAGAAGAATCTTGGTAGCAAACCAATAGCCAAGCAAGGCTAATGCACCAAGAAAGAAGTAACCAAAGCTGATCAGATAGTCCAACCCAGAAAGATAGAAACAATAGACTTCAGAACTGGCGGCAATACCTTCTCCAGGACTTGTGCACAAGACTTCCAGACTGGAGTGCACACAAGTGTCTCTCTGTGATTCTGAGAGGTGTGTGTAAAGTGAAGAATGTCGCCCTATAGTTATACTAGCTCTGGAAAACTGCCTAGGCCGACTTCTCATTCTGGGTACTAATTAATTCATATTAATTATCTCTCTTAGCCAACATCTCTTCTAGGGTTACATTCACTTATTTTCTGGCTTTCAGAATATTCTAATCTTGTCAAAGGTCACAATGGAGGTTGATACCTCCTGAAGCTACCATAATATCAACAACCAAGACATACTCTCAGGAGAGTGCTCAATCCATCTCATAAAAGGATTGTGAAAGGTGAAAGGTTAAAAAGACCGACCCGAGGAGTCTAAACGCTGGCTACCTTGGACGTCTTCACAACTTGAAGCCTGAGAAGGGATTAGAAAGATCTGAAAGGATGAATGACAACTTCTTAAGGGGAAGTTGGAAAACTGTGACAATAAGCTTCTTCTTGAGGTACTCAACTTTCCCTTAAAATCCAGAATGAGGTTTTGTCTTACAGGAGACTTGGGATAAGGGACATGTTTCCAAACCATACCTTCAGTGACAAAGTGAGGTAAAGTAATCAAAGGGAGGTGGAAAACCTTATCACAATCATCCTGGTTCACGGAAGTAACCTCCTCACTTTTATCAAGATCTGAGCATAATGATGGTTGATAAATTTCTTCATAGAATAGATCCAAGTGCTCAGAGGAAAAATCATCAAAGTTCTCAAGGTATGACTAAAAATCATTAGGAGAGCATAGCATCAAGTTATCCTTGGGTGTCTGAATAAGGTCAGGTTCTTGTTGCCAAATGTCAAAATTATTAGTAACTTCATGTGATAAATGCAAAGACCACTTTTGGGAATGACCCTCAATGTCATAAACGAGATCCCCATCATATCCAATCATATCCTATTTACGCTTCCCAACATGTATGAATTCATCAATGTTATCAACAAAATCCTCATTTTCATCATAGCATGAAGGGGTTAAAACATCCAACACTTATTTACTCTCCACATCATAAGATAAAGAATCATTTAAAATTTGGAAGGGGAAATATCTCACCTTGCTTAATTTTTCCTGTGCAGGAGCTTCAAGTATTTGGATAATTTCATCAAGTGGAAGATCTGCCTCTACATATTCAGTCTTGAGATATAGAGGATCTAGCTTGTCCAAGGGTTCTATTTCTTCTTCACTCTCTGAATCATAGAAAAAAGTATCATAAAAAAACTAGAAAGGAAAATGACTTACCTCATTCTCTTATTCTTGTGCAGGAGGGATAGGATCTTGGAGAGCTTAATCAAACTGAGGAGAGGTTACTGGTGCTTCATCCTCATAATTCACTTTTCTAGTTATATCTTCGTTGCATTCTATTGAACCATGGGAGAAATCTTGCTCCTCTTCAAGGGGTTGACAATGTTCTTCATAAATCTCTTCTTTCACATCAGAGGGTTCTTGATGTTGAACATGATATGCATTCCTGAGATCTGCTACAATCTCAGTAGTGAATCCTCCGTCTTCCAAGGCTATTGCAAGATTCTGAAGGGCATATTCATACATTTGGCAACGTGGTTTGGTAAAGTCAATAAACCTATTGATGAGGTGTATGAAAGATGATATACCCCTATCTTTGCAACAACCCTTAAACCAACCTTGCAAGAAGGATGGCAGAGAAAGTATAAACAGTTTTGTCAGAACATCCTCCCCTCCCAATTCTACCTCGCTTATATACTCCAAAAAATTTACGATGTGAGGGGATGGGCGGCCCCAAAATCTTGGAAGGTTGTTTGACCATTTTGTATCAAAATGGGTTGAGTATCCTTGAAGACTTTTGAAATCAATAGTTGGATATAGTTGTTCCCATGATGCGATGATCCCATAACTTGGTAATATCACAGATTTGAGAGTAAGGTGGCACCTAGGAAAAGGTTAGTGGAGTCGCCAGATAATTTGCTTGAAATTATCAAAGGAAAAGGGAAAACACCCTAAGTGGAGTCGCCAGGTAAGATCATAAGATAAAGACTCTAGAGGCAAGGCTTACCAAAAAGTGTCGTCTTGAGGAGAATTGACTCAGTGTTCCCTGACAACGATGCCAAAATGTTATCGCATAGTTTGTAGTTAGGGTAAAAGACGAACGAAAGGATGTCAAACTGGCATAACTGAACCAATCCCACCAATGTCACCTCAATGGGAAGGTTCTTTATGTTTAGGGAGGTAAGGCCCAAGGGAGACGTCCCTGGTGACCTGGGGTTTTGAGAAGGCAAAAGGTTTAGCAAGGCTAAGTGATAATTTCCCCCTCAAAAGTCACCACCGAGCAGAAAGTCCGACTTATAGCCAATAAAGATGAAAGATAACTAGAAGTAGCAACCAATAAGAGCACCTACCCGAGACAAAGCAACAATGAAACTACATGTGCAAGCTTACTTGCTGGTTAGTACTTCATATAACCAATGACTTTCTGATAATAAGCAATTGAGCAACAATATTGATGAAGTAAATCAATGTTTATACAATAGAAATCATTACAATATATATCACTTCACAATAAGTGCTAATGAAGCTTCACAATGAACAATGGCAATTTATCATCAATGTAATAATACTTGAAGCAACACTTTAGCTAATCATTCAATTGCTTTTAAGGACAAATAGATGTTGCAATGAGTTTGTTTATAGCACAAATAAAAGGTAGCGACAATAGGGTTAGAAGGTTAGTATAAATATAGGGTTATAAAGGTTAGTAATTTCTCAAAGTTTTTGCTTGTTTGAAGTTGTGATCAAGCCACTCAAGAAATAAGGCCTTAGACTAGTGCGCTACTAAGGCATATGGAGTCAAAAGAGGCCGCAAGCTTGAAGGACTGAAATGATAATGGAAGACCAAAGACAAGAGGGGTAGGTGTTGAGGTGTTGCTAAAACAAGGCCTCACCAACAAAACCCTAGGGAAGAGAGGCTCACTAAGGTGTAGAAACCCTAGGCCTCAATGCTCTCTCCTCCTTCTTTAGCCCAATAGAAATGGCTAGCTTGAATAATGATTTGATAAAGTCTAAGACAAGAGAGTTTGTAAGGGATGTGTTGCTAAATCAAGGCTTCACTAGACAAACCCTAGGGAAAATGACTCACCAAGGTGTAGAAACCCTAGGCCTTGGTGCGTTTTCTCCTTCTTAGGTCAACAACAAGGATAAAAACGGCTAGGTTAGAAGAAAATGATAGAGTGTTTCTATGGCAAGGCTCTATCTTACTTTAGCAAATAAAATGTCTCAAAATCTTGGTAGGGACATGAGACAAGGAACTTTAGCATGTGCTTGTCACCTAGGGTCTAATTCAGCAAAGTATAATAATAAATGCAAGAAAACAACACTACAACCATTCAATCAAGAAGTTTTGCAGAAATTCACTTACATTTAACCAAGAAATCACATAGAAAACCCTAGTAGTAATACCTTCCACCAAGAGAAATGCCAAAATTGACAAGAAAAGTCTTCCTTCAACAAGTGCGCCTCAAAATTTCAGCCAATAACCCTAAGAAAGGCACAAATTTCAGACCTCGCTAATGAGTGAGTGAAAGATGATGAAAATATGAAGGTAAAAACCCTCAATATATAACATACCAATGACCTAAATTACATTTTAGGTCATTAAAAGGCCGTCAAGGCCAAAATACCAAAATCATACTGTTTTACATTAAAAGTCTTAAATTAAAACCCTAATCAAGCAATAGTGAGACATCATCCCCTTTCTAGGGTGATGTTATCCCCTTTTAGGGCAAATGCAACCTCTTGGAGAAAAACGTTAGCCCTCCTTGGGCTTCTCCAAGCTGCCACATGTGCCAAAATTGTCATATCTGCCTCCCAAAATGTCCATACTGCTGGGTGATGTCATGGGAATCCTGGGCCTTCCAAGGCCAACGTTCTTGTGGAGAGGGCTCAACCCCCCTAAGTACAGGTCTGCTCAACTACCTCTGGTGGATTCTTCTTCTCTTCCTGGTAAAAATGCTCTGCCCTGTCTCTGCCCCCTTTTGGGGTCTCAACATCCATCTGGTGGGCTCTTCAGCCCCTTGGAGGTCTGAACTGATCATCTCACCATGTGTACCTTTCCAACATGGTACCTGTCCATCAGGCATGATCCTGCACATCAACAACTACGCCCTCCAGGGGATCATAAGTCACAGGGATCATAGCAATTTGAATCACATCTCATCATCAATATTATTAAACATGTACATAAACCCCTTTACCCCAATCTAGTTCTCAAAGACATTATACGAGTCTGCAATGCAAGTTTAGAGGAAGTGACAACATGTCCTATTGGGCTAGTGTCTACTGGAAAAGGGATGTTTCTGGAAAGGATTAAATCCAAGTCATGTAAATGGGTGAGGTGGATGGGGATGCCTGGGAAAAAGGTGCAGTGATAGTAGGGATGACTTACCGATGGGTGCCTCTATGGAGGGTGAGTTGCACCTGTCATGGATGCAATGTTTCCAAGCCCATTCATGCCTTTTATCTTCATTCTTTTTCTTCCAAGATGCTATTCAAAGTTCACTGCCTTGGCTTGGTGACCAGTGGTGGCAATGTTAGCCACAAGCATTTCAAGGAAGTGAGAAGGCTGACTCGTGATGAGACCCCCTTTCTCTTGGCTATGCCACCAGGAGCCACTACCCTGGCGTTGTGACAAGATGATGGTAGTGCCATACTGATAGATGCTCATGGACCTAATAGGATGGCTCGTGATGAGACCCCCTATCCTTTAACCAGGTCTTGTCTTATTGTTTTTTATATTTTTATTTCTTTTCTCTTTCAAGAAGCTAGTCAAGGGACACTGCCTTGGCTTGGTGACTAGAGGTGGAAATGTTACCCATGAGTACTTTAATAGAAATGAGAAGGTTGGCTCGTGATGAGACCCCCTATCCCTCAACTAGGTCTTGTTTTATTATATTTACGGGTCACTCTGTTTCTTGCTAAGAAGCTTTATTGCTTTCTCAGGGATCCTTGGGTGAAGCATCTCGAGGTTTTATTCTTAGGTTTTTATTGTTAGCTGCTTTTACCCCCCAAGCATTTTAGCCCATTCTTCCCACAAGGTAAGGTACAACCCATAAATGAATGGCAAACCTTATGACCACACCAGTGAAATGGGATGGGTGAGCAGGAAATAAGGTGGAAAGTGGTATGTATGATGGGAATGGATGATGGATTTTCAGAAATCCCCCCAGTGGCAACTCAAAACCTATAGACATAAGCTTGCTAGGGCATCCTGTCATTCCCCCCAGACATGTTCAAGTGGACAAGTATAAGATCCAAACACCCATTAGAAACAAATGAATCAAATGCACATATTCAAAGGTTTTGAGTATCAGAGTGACACATACCATGATACCCAGACTCATTACCTCAAGGAGAAAGAGTTGTCTTTGATGCAGGACCAAGCTGTAGGTGATGGATGTTGCTATTGACAAAGTGGAGGCACTGAAAGGGAGAAAACATGGGGCCTCCAGGGCCATGCTCAAGTCGATCTGACTCTTGGTACTCCATGTCTAGGACCTGTGGGCCTCGATACATAATCTCCTAGTTATCCATGAAGTGGGGGATAACAAGGCACATTTCTTAGCAGAGGATATTCTCTAGTGTTTGGTTTATTGTCTTGGCATTGTATTGGCTATCTATATTAAGGAAGTTTTTGTTGGGTTTTCTTCCCCATGAGGGTTTCCCAGGATAAATGYTGTGTA
Organism: Picea sitchensis; assembly: GCA_010110895.2. NCBI lineage: Eukaryota > Viridiplantae > Streptophyta > Pinopsida > Pinales > Pinaceae > Picea > Picea sitchensis. The sequence continues at coordinate 12,137 of SNQJ01S0042063.1, forward strand.
TCTTGTGATTGTGTTTCTCTCAATGACCCTATCTATGCTATGGTTATCTRGTAAATTGAAAATAAACCTAATAATAGCTTAAACCTTAACATGGAATCAAAGCTAAGATGAAGAGATMATCTTTCACTAGATAAAGAAAAACATCACTATTGTCRTACAAGAAAATTAGGGCTTTTTATTGAAGAGGAATTTTAGCCCAAAATTCATCTAGAAAAGTGCGCCCTAGCCCAATGAACTCTTTGGAAACTTTAGTGCACCTTTTCAGTGGATAGAACTCCCAAAAAGTGAAACCCTAGTTTTCATTGTTACGAAAAGTACCAGGAAACTAGAAGCACCAGAAAACCAGAAGTACCAGAAAACCAGAAGCACCAATCCATAAATCTGCTGGTCAAGTTTGAAGGGGAAAATTTTGGATTTTCTGAAATCTAACTACACCAGGCTACTCACCTCAGCTAACATTTTCAATTTTTGGTCATTTTCCTAGCTCCAGGTAAAGATGTTTGCAAGCACTAATCTTGTTGACAAGGTAGAAGGTGTGGAAAAATTTCGTGGCTGGAAGTATAGGATTGCACTCATTCTTGAAGAGAATGACCTAGCAAGATTCATTAAATAAAATGTACCATAACCCGCCGATGGTGCAACTAAAGAAAAACACCAAAAGGACACAATTAGGGCCAAAACAATCATTGCAGATTATATCAAATATCACTTGATTCCTCAAGTGGCTTCAAAGAAGACTCCAAAATTAATGTTCGATGCCCTAACTAGATTATATGAAGGAAGGAACATCAATCAAAAGATGAATCTAAGAACTCAACTAAAAAATACAAGGATGCAGAAAGGAGAAACAATTCAGGAATATTTCTCCAGAATATCAAAATTCAAAGAACTACTAGAAGAAATTGAAGATACTATAGATGAATACGAACTTATAATGACATCCCTTAATGGTCTCACAATACCTTGGGATGCATTCATCCAAACTATTTGTGCCAGAAAGGAGAAACTACAATTTTACAGTGTTTGGGAAGAATGTGTTCAAGAATAATCAAGAGTAGCTAATCGAGAAGCATTGCTGTCAAGAGATGAATATCAAGCCCTAGCTACTCATACTAAAGGAGGAAGAAAGAAGTCTTACTTCTAGAAAGAAACTCATAAGGAGTCTCACCCCCAAAAAAAATTCATAATAAAGAATCTCATCCTCCAAGGAGATTCCACAAGTTTCAGAAGGTCAAAGAAGAGAAAAAGATATCTCATCCTACCAATGTTATCATTGTGAAAAGATGGGACATATTGCTAAGAATTGTCCAGCTAGACAAGAAGAATACAAGAAGAGAAACAAGAGGCACCATGCCCATGCAGTTGAAGATGAAGATCCACCCACAAACATGATACAATAATAGATTGAAGACTATGTCTTAATCTCTGCCCTCTCAGGATCAATGTCACCTAGTGAGGACACTTGGCTCATAGACAGTGGTGCTTCCAAGCACATGATAGGTCAAAGAGACATTATCTCTTGCCTTACAGAAAATAAGTTTCCCTAGAAAGTTACACTTGGATATGATTATCAATACCCTATCAAGGGAGTAGGAGAATCAAACTACAAGCTTGATTCAGGGACCCCAATGAAGATGAAGGATGTTCTATATATACCAGGTTTAACAAAGAAATTACTCTCCATCTAAGCTTTAGAAAATAAAGGCTTCAAAGTTTCCTTCATAGATGGAGAAGTTCTTATGTGGGCCAAAGGAAAAAACATGGAAGAAGCAATTGTTATTGGAAAAGAAGAAGGTGGATTGTATAAGCTAAAGGGTCACTCATAAGCAGCCTTGACCCATTGCATTGAGAATCCATGTGAACTTTGGCATAGAAGATTGGCTCACATCAACTACAAATCATTACCATATGTAAGCAAGGCAGTCACAGGTCTACCATAATTCAAGGTTGACCATGAAGGAGTGTGAAATGGATGTGCACAAGGAAAGAACATCAAGAACCCTTTCCCGAAGAGAGTCAGTAAAGCAGAAGGAGTCCTAGAGCTCATTCACTCAGATGTATGTGGCCCAATTCCATCAACCTCCATCAATGGGTATGTATAATATGTATCTTTTATTGACGACTAATCTCGTAAAACCTAGGTTTACTTTTTGAAATCAAAAGATGAAGTGTTCAGTAAATTCAAGGAATTCAAAGCCTTGATAGAGAATCTTTCTGAAAGAAAGATCAATATACTCAGGTTATATAATGGAAGAGAATAAACCTCAAAAGAGTTTGCAAACTTTTGCAAAGATGTCGTGATCAAGAGGGAGCTCACCACTCCCTACAATCCTCAACAAAATGGTGTAGCAGAAAGAAATAACATAACTATAATGGAAGCAGTGAAGACTATGATCCATGATCAAGATCTTCCAATGCACTTATGGGCAGAAGCAACAAAAAAAACAATATATGTACAAAACAGATTGTCTGATAGTGCACTTGGGTTCAATACCCCTACATAGATGTTCTCCGGAAAGAAGCCAAAAGTAAGCCATCTCAAAATATTTGGCTGCCCAATATTTGTACACATTCCAAAAGAGAAGAGAACCAAGTTGGACCTTTCAGGAAAGAAGGGAATATTTTTTGGATAGTGTGAGGTCTTCAAGGCCTTCAGATTTTATATACTAGGTTACCATCATATTGAGATCAACAGGGATGTAACCTTTGATGAAGATGCAACACTCAAGAAATCAAGAATATGCTAGCTTGAAGAAGTATATGAAGAAGAACCCGTGGTTCCCAGAGTTGCAGAACCAGTGAGGGAAGTCATAAATTCCCATGATGAGGAGATTCTAGAGGATCATGACATAATATAATCTCAAGAACCTCCCCATATGAATATCTCCCACAAGATAAATCTATCCTAGGAAAGGGAACTTATTCAATATGGAGAGAAGTATGGTTCCCCCGAAGGAACCATGAGACAAGTGAAGAAACCCAAGCCATTCTCTAGTTATATGGCTTTGATGTGTGATCTCTTAGAGAAGGATCCCGCTTTCTTTGAAGAATCCATTCAGAAGAAAGAATGGGCAGATGCCATGATAGAAGAATATCAATTCATCATAAAGAATGACGTATGGGAAATAGTTCCCAGACCGAAGAGCAAGGATGTGGTATCTTCCAAATGACTTTTCAAAATAAAACATGCCACTGATGGAAGTATTGAGAAATATAAATCAAGTTTTGTTGCTCGTGGATTTTCTCAAAAGGAAGGAATTGATTATGAAGAGATGTTTTCTCCTATATCCAGATACACTTCAATCAAAACCATCATATCAATTGCAGCTAATATGAAGTTGAAGTTACACCAGATGGATGTGAAAACAACCTTCTTGAATGGTGTCATTGAAGAAGAATTGTATATAGAATAACCTCAAGGGTTTGAAGTTGAAGACATGAAGACTCATGTTTGCAAGTTGAATAAGGCTTTGTATGGATTGAAGCAAGCTCCTAGAGCTTGGTATGGAAGGATTGTCATTTTCCTGACGAGCTTGGGCTTTACCAAGAGTAAAGCTGACTCTAACCTTTACTTCAAGGTTATGAATGATGAGCCTATTATATTGCTTCTATATGTGGATGAATTATTCTTAACTGGAGAAGAAAATCTCATCACTGACTGTAAGAAGAATCTCTCTACAAAATTTGAGATGAAATACCTTGGCCTAATGCACTATTTCTTAGGTCTTGAGGTCTGGCAGAGCCCATAGAATATCTTCCTTAATCAAGGGAATTATGGAGTTGAAATACTGAAGAGATTTGATATGTTGGAGTGAAAGTCCATGAATACACCCATGGAAATAAAGTTGAATCTCCTGGTTGAGACTTCGTTGGAATTGATTGATGCTACACTGTATAGATAAATCATTGGGTCATTGATGTATCTGACAAACACCAGGCCAGATATATGTTTTGCTGTGAACACCTTGAGTTAGTTTCTAGTAGAGCCCAAACATGTTCACCTAGTTTTTTCAAAACATGTGATGAGGTACCTTAAAGGTACATTAGATTGTGGTCTCAGTTATAATGGAGATCACGACTTCAAACTGAGTGGTTATGCTGATTCAGATTGGGCTGGAAGTGTCTCTGACAGAAAGAGCACTTCAGGATGTTGTTTAAATCTGGGGTCAACCATGATCTCATGGCAAAGTAGGAAGAAATCAAGCATTTCTCTCAGCACGACAGAAGAAAAATCCATTGTTGCATGTTCCACTAGTTGTGAATCCATATGACTTCAGAAGTTGTTGACAGGTCTATTCGATCTGGAGATGGAAGCAACCGTGATCCTATGTGGTAACCAGAGCTGCATAAAGATGACAAAGAACCCTGTGTTCCATGACAAGTCAGAACACATAGAGATCCGATATCATTACATCCATGATATGGTGCAGAGAGGAGCCATAAAGCTCTAGTATATTAGCATAGATGAACAGGTTGTTGATGCGTTGACCAAGCCTCTATCTCGTGTAAAGTTTGATCACTTTCAGGATAAGCTTGGTGTAGTCCGAAATGAACTCCCTTGAAAGGGGGATTAGTGTTGATGCTAGCCTCGTGCTGTGATGCCAACCTAGTGCTGGAGATTTCCATCTTCGCGTCGATATTTTTGTGATGCCAACCTCGTGCTGTGATGCCAGCCTAGTGCTGAATATTTCCAGCTTCGTGCTGATGTTGTTGTGATCCAAACCTCGTGCTGTGATGCCAACCTAGTGTTGAAGATTTCGAGCTTCGTGTTGATGTTGTTGAGATGCCAGCTTCGTGCTAAAGATTTCAATCTTCGTGTTGATGTTGTTGAGATGCTAGCTTCGTGCTGAAGATTTCCAGCCTAGTGCTGATGTTAATGGTGCTCCAACCTTCGTGTTGTGATGCTGTTGTTGTTGATGATGCTCCAACCTTTGTGTTGTGATGTTGTTGTTGTTGATGTTATATTAGCCTTGTGCTGCTATTGATGATGATGTATTAGTGTTAAACTAATCCATGTTGATGTAGATGATGATGATGCCATTCCAGCTCCCTGCTGTGAATGGTGATATTGATGATGAGAAAATATTCCGATGATTTTTAGATATGCCAGTCAGTGTTCCAGATGTTGTTGTTGTTGCTTCCCTCTCTCTCTCTCTCTCCTGACGATGTTGTAGAATACCCTTCTTGTTAAGGGGGAGTGTTGAAATATTGTAACTACAAAGAGTATTCTATTTATTATTGTTTTATTATTCATTAGATAAATCCCCTTTCGTGGATTGATCATGTCAAGAATTGTAATTGACCAAATCCCCTTTTGCGAATTGGTCAAACTCTAAATATATTATGCAAATTGAGAAGTCGGCCCCTAGAGAAATTAAAATGGTTTTAACCACTCATAAATACAAGTCGGCCCTGCCAGTGAAAAGACACCTTTTGAGCACCTGCCAGTTTGTATAAATAAAGGAAGCCAACACCTCATTTGTACACTCACTCAGCTCACTCATCTAGTGCACAAGTATTGAAGGAAGCTGCAATTACCAGTTGCCGAAAGAGGGAAGAGAGAGAGGCGCATTGCTTAGTGGAGGATATTCTCTAGTGTTTGGTTTATTGTCTTGGCATTGTATTGACTATCTATATTAAGGAAGTTTTTTCTTGGTTTTCTTCCCTGTGAGGGTTTCCTAGGATAAATGTTGTGTATCTTGTGATTGTGTTTCTCTCAGTGATCCTATCTATGCTATGGTTATCTAGTAAATTGAAAAGAAACCTAATAATAACTTAAAACTTAACACATATTTGGTCAACTTGTCTACCACCACATAAATACAGTCCTTGCCCTGGAATTTTGGTAACCCTGTAATGAAATCCATGGAAATGCTCTCCCATTTCCTCTCTAGAATAGGTAGTGTCTGGAGTGAACCTGTTGGGTGTGTCATTTATGAATTGTTCTCCTAACAAGTCCTGCACTCCCTCATGTACCATAGTACATCCTCTTTGAGACACTTCCATGAAAGTTTCTCTCTCAGATGTCTATAAGTATTCAAGTACCCTCGGTGGCCAGCGAAAGGGCTATCATGAAATGCCCTCAATATCTTATCCTTGAGCATGTATTTAGGGAAAAGATAGATCCTCTCCTTGTAGTAGATGATATCATCCACTACTCTGTATCTGTCATTCTAGTTGGTACCTTTCATCAACTCATAGGCGAATGTATTTTTGGAATATTCCACCAAGAGGGTAGACTTCCAATCTGCCGAGACCTTGGCAAGGGAAAATACTGAAGGCCTCTTGGAAAGGGAATCGACAACTAGATTCTTATTTCCCTTAAGATATTCAATGTCAAAGTTATAGGATTGTAACTTACTCACCCACTTCTGTTGTCTTTCGCTCAAATCCTTTTGCTCCAGAAAGTATTTCAAGCTATTGTGGCCGGTCCTCACTACCAAATGTCCTCCCACTAGGTATTGTCATAATTTGTCCAGTGCATGCATAATACCCAACATCTCCTTATCATAGATGGAGTAGAGCCTTTATGGTTCCCTCAACTTACTGCTCTCAAAATCTATGGGATTGCGGTTTTGCATCAATACTGCTCCTATCCCTTCTTCAGAGGCATCACACTCCAGTGCAAATGGTTTAGAGAAATTTGGAAGTGATAGTACTGGGAAAGTTCTCATTACCTTCTTCATTCGGTCAAATGATTTTTGTACTTCCTCGATCCACCTAAATGATCCCTTTTTGGTCAGATCTGTCAGTGGTGCCCCAAGTTGTGAAAACCATTTCACAAATTGTCTATAATTGCTGCATATCCCGAAGAATCTTTGCAACTATGTGATCGACCTGGGGGTAGGCCAATCTAAGATCGCCTAGATATTTTCTTGATGCACCTTCACTCCATCAACACCTATTATGTGCCCTAAATACATGATCCCTGTCAATACAAATTCACACTTTTACTCCTTGGAAAAAGGTGATTGTTCCTCCATAATGGTGATAATCTCATCCACATACCCCAAATGTTCCCTCCATGTCTTATTGTAGATCAGAAGATCATCAAAGAAAACCAATAGGAACCTTCTCAACTGTTTGTTGAAGATATGGTTCATACACGATTGGAAGGTATATGGTGCATTAGTAAACCCAAAGGGCATGAACACAGACTCATAGTGACCATAGTGACATCATAATGCTATTTTGTTGATGCCCTCCTCTCTCACCCTGATATGGTGGTATCCTGATCGAAGATTAATCTTTGAAAAATACACTGCTCCATGTATCTAATCTATCATCTCGTCAATCCTTGGTATCAGGTATATTTTCTTAATAGTGTTCTTGTTTAGAGCCCTGTAGTCAATGCACATTCTCTACGTTCCATCCTTCTTCACTAGTACTACTGAAGAATAAAATGGACTAGAGATAGGCCTGATGTATCCCATCTCCAACAACTCCTATATGGCCTTTTCTATCTCGTCCTTGAAATTGTTTGGGTGCATGTATGGTGTAGTAATCACTTTCTTGGCCCCTTCCTCTAAATCAATGACATGTTCAAATCCTCAGTCTGGTGGTCTTCCTGCTGGCCGTAGTGGCCTGAATACCTTATCATGCTTACCCAGTAACTCATGTATGTCTGCATGGTAATGCTGATGATTCTCGGATGGCTTCTGCATTGTGACCAAACACTCCGCTTCACATGCCACATATTCGTGTCTAAAGAGATCCTCCATGCATATGTTGGATACAACCTTGGGTGCTCATGATGACATATCCCTCAGGATAACCCACTGACCCCTAAGGTGTATGAATTCCATCCTCATCTCTTGATACTTCATTTTGAAGTCTCCAAGGGAATATAGCCATTGTACTCCCAATATCACATTAGTGTCTGCTAGTTCCACCACATAAAAGTCATCGATCAACGTGTAGTTTTCCAATGTCACATCCAACCCTCTAATGTTATGGGTACACGTCATGTTGTACCCATATGCCACTACTACTTCAAAACCCTCAAATTCCTCTGTGGGAATTTGTGTCTTGGTAACCAATGTTGCATATATGAAATTATGGGTGGCCCCTCCATCAATCAATGCTATAACTCTTTGTTCCTGCATAATTCCCTTGATTTAGAAGGTATAATACTTGGGGACTCCTGAAAATGTGGCTATGGTCACCTTCTTGACCCCTTCTTGTAATGGTGCATGTTATGGAATTTCAAGGTGTGGTGCCTCACCACTGTTCTGACCCTCGTATAGACTATGCAGGTTCTCCTCCTCACCTTCATCTTCTTCATCAGATAGTACTTCAATATAATGGATCTTTCCCTTTCCCATACATCGGTGATCTAGTTCCCATGGATCCTTGCAAATAAAGCATAGTTTCTTTCTTCTAATCTCTCTCCGAGTGTCTTCGTCCAACCTATCTTTCCCTGTCCATGTTTGTTGGGGAAACTTTGTCTCCTGCCCCTTTTGAGGAATTTACTGGGGTATTTCTGACTGCTGTGTTTTCCATATCCTGAGTTTTTTTGATGGAATCCTCTAATGTGGGTGGCCTAAAAGCCTTAACCCAACCCTTCAAGGGTTCAATTATCCCCTTTGTAAATAACATCACTAACCTTTGTTTTGAGATATCAGTTACCTTCACAACCAACCTATGAAACTCTGTGATAAATGCCTCCAGTGTACCTGCCTGTCTCAATTGGGCCAACTCCTTGAAATG
>SNQJ01S0042063.1:24549-56926 GCA_010110895.2 Picea sitchensis
TCTAATAAATATAATGGATTCCTTTCGAAATTTTGCTTTACCATTAGATTGTCAATTAATTTCTAGATTCTTAATTAATTTTAACTTTTAGATCGAGTTAAATACAAATAAAGTTTGAGTTTTTCTAATGTCATTAGTACATAATAAATAAAATTAGTGCATGTTGTGTTGAAAGAAATCTTTAAGTTACTTCAAAATTGATGGGTGTTGTCTTTTAATCAAACATAGACTGCCAATTTAGCAATTAGAAGATTTGATGAAATCTTGTAATTGTTGAAAACAAAGAAAATAAAGCTAGATTTTCAAGCTTATAAATGCTTTATTTCTGCATAAGTTTTCTTTTATGATTGTTATCTTACAAATCATTTTTTGATTATAAGGTCTTCAGGAAGTGGAACCATCCAATTCAAACAAAAGGATTAGACCTATCAATTTGATTAAGGAGAAGGATCAACTGCATCAAACTACAAGAGGAGACATTCATGAGCAAGAGAGAAGTAAACATGTGATATAGGATGATATTTTCATTTTGTTAAAATAAATTAAAATAAATAATCCCACTTTGATGGTTTATAAGATTCCATTATCTTGAAATATTTCCTCGCCATAAACATTCATCTACATTCGACATGATTGATCTACCCATTACAAAGAATGAATACCCTATATTTTCCATAATAATACATATCGTGTCACTCGAATGGTTATGACTCATAATCCATCACAACTTTCCCGTTACAATTGGCTTAACATTTTTCAAATACAAGTCTTCCCTATGCCACCTGGATGATACACACCACAAAATTAGGTGATTAGGAGAGAGAGTAAATGAAAATTCTAGAGCATATGAGATTTTCGAGATTGAGAGAAGTAAGCAATTTGAGTATGATGGGCGTGTCATTACTTCTGAAAGAATCCTATATCCATTGATGTTCTTGATGGTTCATCCCGATCTTACAATGATAGTTCATCGATCTATCGATGAAAAGAGTGGATGCCTACTACCCATTTAGAAATGGTTTAATGGTCACTGACTTAGTCAAATTTGGCATAGTCAACGTTCGTCGGAAGACCGACAAAGGTGAGTGATTTCGACTATTTTTTTTGTAGGTGTGATGGTTATAAAACAAAATTATGTTCATTGTTCATTTCATGATTTATTAGTTTTTTTACTATGTGTTACTTGCCTAAGATCCAATTTTTGATCTGTATAGCTCGGATTTTGTACTTCCAGAAGGTTACAAATTTTTAATATTACTTGTCTCTTTTTTAAATACCATATTGGATCCTAACCCTTAGACCCTCTTTCAATTGGGGACACAAATTTTTCCCTAGGAAATATGCACTTTAAAGACATATCTACTCAATTCCATTTAATTACTATACAATTTGTCTTGGTCTAATTCTATTTTATTGTTTGATTTTATCACTTGCTTATAGTTAAGCTTTGGAACTTAGCCATGGTAAAAATGTATGGTTTTTGATTTTTTGATTAATTGTCGACTAATGCTATAAACGTTTAATAAATATATGAGGTAAAGGAAACAAATTAATTCTCTGGTACATATGGGGTCAATATTCAATGGCATTTGTACCGTGGGAATATATTCATATATTGTACTTATGGTAGCTTTAGTGTTTTTTTGTAAATATAAGAAATCCTAATATCAACACCTAAAGAGAGTGAAAGAACGATTTCTAGGTTAAGGGATGAATTAGAGGCATGGTGATGGCAAAATGTTATTTAGCTTGCAACCCGGTCACGGAGTTAGAGAGAAATTTGTGGGAAGAAACAGTTAGGAACATTGTTGGAGGCATGGGCATTGTGAAGGGGGGCATACATATCATCCCATGTTAAGTTAGTCATTATATATGTCTTTGTATTGATTTTATTTATAAAGACTCTTTCGTTTAATATTTTTTTTTATATACACTAATGTTATTGATTATTTTTAATTGTAAAGATAAATCCTCCTAGTTGTCTGTCGCTTGAGATAGTATCTGAAGTGGTAGTAGAATGCTAGTACAAGGATGTGGAATATAGGTATGGATATTGAGATCAAGTCAATCCTATGGAATAAGATGACACTAATAATATTGTTGAGCCAGTTGATGGGACAAATAGATTGATTCATGGCATTTTTTTCTCCTATCGATGAGGAAAATTTCAATGATATTCATGATGTACCTCTGCTTGAGAAGAAAAAACAACCCATTTATGAAGACTCGAGAACAAATATTCTCTCTACTGCTATATAGTAACATTTGGTGAACTTGAAGGTATTAGATGGTTTATCAAGCGGTTGTCTCCACATAGATCCTAAGGTCACGTAATATAATTCTTCATATTATATCATGATGTCTGGGCCTCCAAGCGGTTCATTGCAATCTCACTATCTCTTAGCCTCCAAGCTTGGTCCTCCTTTGTGGAAAATGCATTTTTTCCTTTGGTACAAGATGGAAGCTAAGTAGTATGGATATCTATCTCAATTATAATAAAATGGTTAGAGCATCTCTCCTCTCTTTGGTGTAAGACTCAAGATAACCATCATAAACTAGAGGACAAATTAGGTCAAAGGGAGTGAGTTTTGGGTTATGATGGGGTTTAAAAAATTAGAGCTTCCACCGAAACAATCTTAAAAGGTACTAATAATAGTTAGTTTATTTGCAATTTATCCCTCAGACCACTTAGGGATATCGACCTGTGGTTAACATGCACTAACTTAGAAGTGAGAGGAAGTAAGCAAGGTGGTGATGGCTTATTTCATATAGTTATTTGGACTCCATGATCTATCTTTGCAAGATAGAAACTTATGGGTGATAACATTTTGGCCTTGTTGGTAGGGAGCTTAGATAGGATTTATAATATGTATAACAACTAAATTTACTAAGATGAGCATTAGTTTTATGTGATTTTTGTTTTATTTCTTTGCTGGAGACTCCACTTTTATGGCTCCCCGGATGCGTGTAAAGAGAAACTATATGATAGTGGACACTAAATGAAGCCATTACTCCTAACTTTGGATAAGCATTGAGGAGATTCTCTAATGGGGGTTAGATTTATAGTTTCTTATGAAAGTTCTTACTACTTTCCTTTTTTTTAAAGCTTGTCCTAATTCTCAAAATATCCTAGTTCTCAGAGTGAGCCTTTAATAATTACTTCTCTAAGAATTATTTTTCTTAGTGTTGTTTTTGAGTCAATCACACCTAGTTTCATCCCACCTTTCTAATTTGATTTTTCCCATTAGATTGTGCATCTTTGGGAGTTTCTTTACATAGAGGGCATGCATGGTGATGCCATGAGGCACTTTAAGGTAGGCCTTATTTTGTTGAGCTGCATGCAGAAATTTTCAATTTTCATTGAAAATTTTGATTTTCAAACATGAGATGTACACATGGAGAGTTTTTTTTTTCTTCAAGGTTTTGATAATGGAAGCCTATATATAATTTTAATTATTATTTTTTCTAGGGTATATATATATATATATATATATATATATTTTTTTTCCGAGAAAACTTATATTTAACTATTTCATCAAAATTGAGAATATGCATTTACTAATCCTTGTTGCTATGTTATGATCCCTTAATTTTTAGTAGTTCATGTTTGGTCATTACAGTCTTCAGACTCAAACTGAACCAAAATAGACCCCTTGAATGAAACATGTCTTTACAAGATAATCATTAACTTAATCATACATACACAAAATTCAGAGTACAAACTGATGTACTGCTGGAAATAGAGAATTTCTAGAGTGTTCTTGTATGACTAAGGAACCTTCCTCTAACACTATAGCTTCCTTTGATAATGCTTCCACCTTGATAATTAATTCTCTATACATGGTGAAAATAAATTGCTTAAAGATACAGCCCTGGATACCTAGTTCTTTCAAATTAGAAGGGCAAGACAGTTCTGAAGTTAGTGGTGGTGTATTACATAGTTTGTAAACCAATTTATTTTTCACCATGTATTTAGGTTCTATTATACCTTTTGATATTAGAAGCAGAAGGAGAGATCCATAGGCACAAATTCAAGCTTTATTTATTTATTTTATATTCCCATCCATATTTTCGTAAGAAGTAATGGTGTTGGTTGAGATGTAATATGGCACCTGCTCAACATGAACCCGGGGTTCCTTCCATTGCCATCGAAGAAAACCTATGCATAATATTGATTAATTACAGGCTCCTTAATAACTATTTGAGATGGTCTCTTTGTGATTTTTCTACATTCTTTCAAGAGGATTTGAATTTTTTGCACCACAATATAAACTTCCAAGGACTTGTCTTCAAAAGTCATTTTATTTTTGGTTACCCATAGTCCCCATATCAAAAAATATGGAAGTGCTTTAAAATATCTCACCATAAAGTTTGAGTGCCAAACCTCAAAACATTGTACTAAATATGCACTTTAGTAGTAGATATATATACCTTAGGGGATCTACTAAATCTTTTATAGATGAATAGGACAAAATGAAAGATTAACATTTTCTAGTTGAAAAATTTAAAGGAAATATGTAGAAAGGAAAAAATGACATTTAAAAGAAAAAAATACCACCATGACATTGCTAACTCTGACATGTATGAAACACCACTCCCATAGGACATGCATTAAGTAAGATATATGGCTTAATGTGGGTTGGCGTGATTACCATACGTCCCGAGATTACAAAGTATGGTAGCGTCGCTCCCATGGCACATACATAGGAGATATATAGTTAAAAACGTCGGTTGAACAGCATTACCCATCACGTCATAATTCCGACATATAGGTAACATCACTCCCCATGAGAAAACCGTCATTGATATAGCAAGCTTAGCGTCAGGTTGAGTGCTGGTGCACCATGCGTCGATATTATGGCGTGTAAATGGCAATCACTCCCACTTAAGCGTCCACATGAACGGAAGTGAAATGGGATGTGGAGTCGATGTCTCGGCTTATGCTATAGAGATGACTATGGGTTTGGATGATTCGAATCCAATTATGACGTGTCACTTGAAATTTAATGAGAGATAGTATATATAGCGTCGGAAAAGGCGATGCATATGAAACTGACGTTTGAAGTCCCTGACATTTAGCCGTTCTCCAGGACAATATAAAATTAGCAGTGCGTGAACATGTGGATTTGGAGATTTGAACCAAATGTACTAGTGTCCTATTTATCACACATTGTTTTTAGGAAATGCATTGAATTCTCATGAATTTGGAAATATTCTAATAACAACAATAAAACTTAACGTGGTATCAGAGCTTGTTGAATGGAGAGGCATCTTTCAATTTGGGTATCCTAAAAGATCATTTGTTTCCATACAAGAGGAAATTACAAGCGTTTTTTATTGAGAGAGAGTCACGACCAAAACTATCTTGGGAGAGTGTGCCTGCCCTAACGCATCTTTTTGTAGGGTTGAGTGGGAACTTTTTTGGTGATTCTGGAAAGTCAAACCTAGTTTTGGTGAGGAAACCCGGAGGCCGATTACTAAAGTACCAATCAATAAAACATGCAAGTCAAGTTTCAAGAGAGGTAGGTGGAATTTACACCAAGAGCGATTCGGCTCCGACAAACTACGCCACCATTTAACACACATCTCCTTATAAGATCAAGTTTCAATTTTTTGAGCACTTTCATTTTGGTCATTTTTCTTAGCTCTAGGGCAAGATGTATGCAAGCACCAAGCTTGTTAACAAGTTAGAAGGTGTGGAAAATTTAAGTACTTACCCGAATTACAGAGATTATGGACTTCATTCTTGAGAGAATGACCTTGAAAAATTCATAAAGAAAATGTACCAGAACCCAAAGGAAGTTGCAGCAAAGGGGTATAAGAAGGACATGAGTTAAGGGATAGAATGGTGTAGATTCCATTAAAGACCAGCAGACCCTCAGAGTGTCTTCTAAGAATACTCAAAGAGACGTATTGATTCCTAACTAGAGATGTATGGAGAGGAAAGAACATCCATTTGGAAGATGAACTTGAGACCAGCTCAAAGGAATACAAGGATGAAAAGGAGAAATAGTTCAAGACTAGTTCTCTAGGGTTTCCTCAATTCAAGGAACAATTAGAAGCAATTGGAAACAACAGATGAATATGAACTTATATTGACATCTCTTAATGGTCTCCATAGGACCTTGGGATGATTTCATCCAAATTATTTGTGCAAAAAAACTCATATTTGTGTGTTTATGAGAAGATGTGTTCATTAAGAGCAAAAGGTAGTATTTTGAAATTAAGTCCTATTAAAAGGAGATGGAATATCAGGCTAGATGCTCATGCTAAAGGTGGAAATAAATAATCTCATTTTCAAAGGAGACCCACTTTCATAGAGAATCTAACTCTCCAAAGAGATTCCAAAAAAATCACTTAAGGGTCAAAGAAAGGGAAAACATTTCTCCTCCTATCAAATGTTATCATTGTGATAAGACAAGACACATTGCTAAGAATTGTCTCACTTGAGGAAGGGACAAATACAAGGAGGAGAAATAACAAAAGGCATCATTCCCATGCATTTGAAGATGATGATCCACCCATGAAGTTAACTAAAGAAGACATTCAAGATTATGTTTTGTTTTAAAAGCCCTCTCGGTCTGTGATGCACAGGAGGATACTTAGATCATAGATAACAAGTGATACCTCTAAGCACATGAGTCATAAAGAGACATTCTCTAGCCTTATAGAAGGAAATTCTCAGGAGAAGTTTCAGCAGGGGAGATGATTGTGAAATTACCCTATCAAAGGAATGGCCGAATCCACCTACAAGAGCTTGATTCAGGGGCTACAGTAGGAATGAGGGATGTACTCTATGTACCAAGTTTAAAAAACTTAGATTTCTATCCTAGGCCATAGATAAAGAATTTTTTCAGGGTTACATTCATGGATGGTGAAGTTCTTATGTAGTCTAAAGGAAAAATTATATAAGATGCATTTGTTATTGGAACAAAATAAGGATGTTTGTACAAGTTAATGAGTCCTCAAATGTAGCAGCCTTATTTATCTACTAAAATTACTCGTGAACTTTAGCATAGAATACTAGCTCACATCAACTAAAAATCCTTACCATATGTAAACAAGGTAGTTCTGAGTTTCAATTAAAGCTTGATCATGAAGGTGTATGCAATACAGGGATGTTCACAAGGAAAGAACATAAAGTATCCTTTCCCAAGGAGGCCGTGATGCATGAAGGAATCTTGGAACTTGTCCCCTCAGATGTATGCAGTCCAATGACATCAACCTCTAGCTTGGTATGTGTCTGATTATGTATCCTTTGTTGAAGTGAGATTACTCTCACCAAGACTTGGAGTGCAGCTATTTAAATTAAAAAAATGAAGTACTTTGAAATTTCAAAGAATTCAAATATGTGTAGAAACCTCTCCAGAAGGAGATCAAGATGCTAGAATTCCAGGACAATGGAGAGTACACTTCAAGTGAATTTGGAAGCTGCGAGAGATGTGAGTTGAAGGATCTCCACCCACCCTATAATCCCTCAAAAATGGGTGTAGTAGAAAGAAATAATGGGAAAAATTTTGGAAGCAATAAGGACTATGATCCATGATTGAGATCTTCTAATGCACTTATGGGGATGAAGAAAAAGAACAACAATATAGAAGTCGAAACAAATTATCCCATAGTTCATTTGGGTTCAAAACCTCTGAAGAAATGTTCACTAGAAAGGAATCCATAGAAGTAATCCCATCATCTCAAGATATTTGGTTGTTTAGTGTTTGTACACATTCCAAAGAAAGAAATTAAGTTGGATCCTTGAGGAAGAGGAATATTTATTTGGATATTGTGAGGTCTCTAAGGCCTTCGCAGAACATACCAGGGTTACCATCATGTGGGATCAACATGGATGTAATTTTGATGAATATACAGCACTTAAAGAGATCAAAGATGCTATCTTGAAGGAAATATATAGAAGAGACATGCCAACTCTGAGTTGCGGAATACTTGAAGGAGATTCTGATTAGCCTTCATGGTAGGATTCAGGAAGATCATGATATGATAGAATCTCAAGGCGTCCCCATATGAAGATCCTCTCACAAGAGAGAAGCCCGAGCAGGCAGAGGAACTTATTCAGATCTGAGAGAAGTATGGTTCCCCGGAAGGAACCATGAGATAAATCAAAGAAACCACAAGACATTCTCAAGTACTTGTAAGCCTTAATGTGTGATCTCGTAGAAAATGAACCTACTTACTTTGAAGAGCCATTCAAAAGAGATTGATGGATTTTAAAGCCTTACAAGAATACCAGTCAATTATAAATAATAATGTATGGGAGTAAGTACCTATACCAAAGGAACAAAGAGATGTAAGGTATCTTCCAAATTGGATGTCCTAGAACAAAGGCAATACAGCAGTTGAAATTATTGAAAACATAAGACAAGATTTGTATCTCATGTTTTTCAAAGGAAGGTATTGAATATCAGAGAGCATTTTCTCCACCTTGGCCGGATACACTTATATCAGGAACCGTCATATCTCTTGCGAAGCAAAGAATGGGAGGTGGAATTTGCAGGATAGATGAAACAACTTTATTAAATGGGTGTTGTGAAGGAAAAGTGTATATGGAGACAACCCTGCAGGTTTGAAGTTGAATATAAGAAAGTCCTCATGTTTACTTGAGGTTGAAGTAATCTATATAGCCTTAGGTTGAGACAGAGCTCCTAGAAGTTGGTATGGCATATGATAGTTTCTTAGCTTGAGCTTGGGTTTTACCAAAAGTAAATTTGATCCTAACCTTTACTTCAGGGTTATGAATGATGAACTAGTTATATTTCTACTATATGTGGATGAGATTTTATTTACGGAATTTGGAGGAAGAAGATTTCATCCACCAGTTAAAGAAGAAGATCGTTCTTGAGGTTGAGATGAAATACCTGGAGCTTGATCACATTATTTCTTAGGTACGGAACTTTGATAGAGCCAGGAGACCTTCCAACAACCAGGGAGTATGCAATTAAGAATCTGAAGAGATTTGACATGTTGGAATGTAAAAGCCATGAACACACCCATGGAAACAAGATTGAAGCTCCTAGTTGATGCCGTTAGAGGTTGATTGATGCTCTCTGCTCTGGGACATATTATTTGATTGTTGATGTATGTAAATGAATACAAAATACATATATATCCTTTGTTGAACACCTTAGTGGAGTATACAGGTGGAGCCCATGCGTGTGTTCCATATAGCAGCACCTGGAAATGAATTTGTGAGATACCTTAAAGGGGTATGTTAGTTATAGTCTTTGTTATCACTGGAGATCATGACTTGGTGTATGGTTATAATGAATTCAAAGTATTTGGGATGGAAGTGAATTGATGATGCCGCCGGGATGTTGTTTGAGTTAGAGGTCATCCATGACTTCATAGAAAAGAAGGAAGCAATCTAGTGTACTCCTAAATAGAAAAATGAAATTACATTTACAGCATGTTCCATCAATTGTGAAGCCATGCCAAGCGAGAAGTTTATTGACAAAATTACTACATTCTACGATCACGGGAGATGGAGGAAATACTTGTGATTCTATGTGATAGCGAGGAGTTATAAAGAGATGAAGGAGAACCGGTGTTCCATGATAAGTGGAAACACATAGATACTCGATACCACTACATTAAGTGATATGGAGAGGAGTTATTAAAAAGATCCAATATGTTGGCACATATCATGAGTGCGGATAATGTTATTGATCTCATGTTTGAGGTCCTAGCAGCACATAGATGAAACAATATATTGAGGATATAATAAAGGTCAATATTAGCCAAGGCCTTTCAATGAAATAGAATAAAGGCGGATGTAAGAAGACCTAAAAAAAACTTCCGCTTCTAGAAAGATATTACTCTAGATGCTTCTTTTTATTATAAATAGGGGTCGAGGGTATGAAAACCCTAAGCTTGGATATTATTGTAATGCGTTGTTTTGCTGGAGGTTTCCCCCTCAGAGGGGCAAGTGAACATTGCTTCTACGAATCAAAGAGAGTGCTATTTACATTTGTTGTTCTTATATCATTTGTGTTATTGTGGAGATTATACTAGTTATATTACTTTTATTTTTCCATTTCTAACATTTTATCTCTGACATTACATTAATACTTTTATATACGAGGTATATTACAAGTGGTATCGAGCACTTTCCATAGAAAAATTAGGGAATTTTTTTCCAAGGTAGAGAGGTGTTCGAGCGTCTTTAAGCCACATAGATCTATCATTACATGCATAAACCTACAATTGAGGGATTCATACACAAAGGAAATAAAAGTGGTTGGCCCTTTTGTCGGTAGCCCTTATGTAATCCCGGCCCAGAACTTGCCAGTGGTAAAGCATCCGGACCAACAACACACAGCCAATGCGGATGAAATAGATTTCCCTAAAAGCCCTCTTTAAGATAAAACCCGATGATCCCACTGAATGCTATAGTGCCAGGAATAACCTTTTCCGAGAGGTCTCTCTAGTACACAGGTAGTCATATATAGTCTCTGACTAAAGAATTACGGTCTATCCTCCTTAGTTAGTGCCCTATAACAGGATATTGGGTGAAATTACTATTGTTGGACCTCGTATGTATATTAGAGAGATATAGCGCATGGAAAACCCTTGTATGTAGAACCCTTGAATATAACACCTAACCCTTGGGGACAACAACATAAACAAATTAAAGCCGATTGAATCTGTTGCCAGCACTTAATGTGTTGGGTTATGAAATCCGCCACTTTTCTTCTTTTGGTTAAGCATTTTGGATTTCATGTTGCAGTGTTATTCTTAGGACGAATTATAACTCCATGGTGTAAAAAAAAAAGTAAGATTTTTTCACCACATTGTTGAGACCTATTCATTGGATTCATCTCTTTGCCTTTATCACATTCATACATACCATTTTTATTGGTGCACACCCACCCACTTGTACGGTTCCACCCCATCCTCATGGCCCATACCCATAGCCAAGACACAGAGCTTGCTTGACACCTTACAATATAGTGCCGTGAGACCCAAAGAAGTGAAACAACTTCGGTGCACCAATGTGCCTCCATCGATACAACCATCAGCCCTGAAAAACCATAAATACAACCACACGGTCCTCAATGGAGGAAGTCAAACAGAACTGACCACCCAACTTGAAACTGTCTTTTACATCCTTTCTGCATGGCCGAGATCGCTCTGAGGATAGTAGCCCTTTCTCTAGCAGCACCTCAAATGTGAGGTGAACATTTCCTCCCATTCCATACCTTCCGGCTACATCACTTTCAAAGCGTGACCCTCGCCTTCAGCGGGTGGATGTGACAAAATTTGATGGCTCGGACTAGCGGGTTAGGTAACCCAAATGGAACAGTATTTCTCTTTATAAATTGGCCCACAAATGGCTTGGCCAAACTCTGTTATTGTGTTCTCCATCTAGATCCAGAGCGTTGGCAATGGTGGCAATGGAAAAACTTCCCGTCAAGGTATATTGCTTGGACACAAATTTTGGTAGAGCTTTATGAAGGCTTTGTGCGGCACCAACCATTTGAAACGACGTAGAAGTTAGAACAATCGAGAGCAATTAGAGACTTGAGGTACTTTGAGTGCAGCTTTTGAGGCAGAGGCATGGTAGTACTTTTTTCCGAGAATGTTTTATAGGTGGCCTCAAGGATGAGATTAGGGTCCATGTCCTCATGGCTGGACCTACAACTTAGGTGGAGGCTACCAAAAGAACTAAATAAGCACCAGCGGGGTTTTATCCTCTCAAAGATGAAACCCTCCACTTTATCCCTAAAAGCCCTAAGCGCATATATCCTACTCCCTCAGCCCAAAGATCCAAAATTGGCCGAGTTGGGAATAGTTCCAGACACCAGCTCAAAGGGGCTTTGTTATAGTATGATGCAGCTGATATTTCCCAGGCCAAAGTCATAGGGAACAAAGATTTTTATAGCCCATCACGGGGATCTTTGGAAGAGGGATGTTGAAGCTCCCACTTGTCATGCAGGTCACACAGAATGCTTGAAGCATAACCCTCTCGGACCCTCGAGTGGAACCCGGTCCATTTCCCTCAATGCTCTCATTGGCTTCTCAGCTCCCCAAACCCCCAAGCTAAATGGTTACATCATCAAAGCATCGGAAGGTCATCATTACGGTTGATAGTGGAAGCACCCATGAATTTATTCGTGCCGCATTTCCAAAGAACTCATTGCTACATCCATGCCGTCAACAATTTCCAAATCATGATTTCCAATGGTGGTTCCATGAAATGGAAGTATTTGTGAAAATGTCGCGTCTCAAGATTGGTGATTACCACCCTAAAATCCATATATTTTCTCGACATAGAAGCAGTTTGTGACGTTAGTGTTGGGTCGCAGTCGGCTAGGACTTTTAGGTCCCTACATTCTCATGGATTACCTAAGAATTAACCATGCAATTTATTGGAAGATACCAATGCATAGAATTACAAAGACATCTTTGTTAGGTTCACAGGGTCATTAGTTCCCTTCATGGAAAATATTCTCAGTGAAGAGTCGATGCAATTGTCATTTACCCAACTCCATGCCATGCCACAAACAGCGGAGACACCCCGATTGCCCACCGAGACCTCAAATCCTCCTTTCCTGAAGCATCAAGTAATTGTTTTCCACTCCCCGAGGGACTCCCTCCTTCCCTTTGGTGTTCATGATCATTCCATTCCCTTGTGCCGAGAATTCTTCCCTCCCAGTATCGTCCGTGTGCCACCCCTTTTCACAAAAGATAGAGTGGGAAAATGGTCGGGAACTCCTTAATGCAGGGTTATCCGCCCTAGTACGAATATATACCATTAGTCGGTCAGGAAAGAATTTTTTTGGAGAATGTTTCCTGACTTTCTTGCCCTCAACAAAATGACCATTAGAGATAGATTTCCCATTCTGTCGTTGATGACCTCGCCGGTAAGATTGGAGTGGAAATTCCAGGATTTCTTTACTAAACAGTCGCCCGGCCCAGGATATCACGGATGCATATGAAGACGATTCCCCAAGACAACCGCTTCCAGACTCATGAGGGCCACTATATGAGTTTTTGGTCGTACCCTTTGGCTTGTGTAATGCCCCCCTCCACTTCAGAAACCTCATGAGATCATGTCTTCCGTCCCTTTCTCAAAATCATTTTTGTCTTAGTTTTTCTTTGATGATATACTCATCCATGGCAGAACACAAGGACCTTCATCACCCTCATGCGGATCGAGTTCTCCATCTACTCTCTACATTTTGACTTTCCACGAAGCTTGATCTAAATAATGACGTTTGCTTGATGGAATACTTGGAGTCATCGGATTTGGCAGGATACGTCGAGAGTGGATCAAAAATATTGAAGTATACAGGAGCACTTAAGACTCTCAAAGAATCTTATGGATTTAAAGGCAATAGAATTATTATACATGGATTTATTAGAATTATACGATAATGAAGCACCTCTCAGCACTCCTCCTAAAGAATTCTTTTCACTTGGACTCCGATACTGCCAAACTTTTCAAACCTTGAAGGAGGCTATGTGCACTACTTTGTTCTTGGCCCTTCCTGATTTCAAAGAGACCTTTGTGTTGGAATGTGATACCTCGAGGGAAAGGAGTCAGTTCTTTCCTTATGCAAAGAGGAATTGACCTTGGCCTTCCCACTAGCAGAAACAGCTTCTCAGAAGGAATGCAGAAACCCATCTATGAAAGGAAGTGGCTATTACGTATGGTTGTCCATGACACCTTATCTCTTAAGGAGCGTTTGAAATTAAGACCAGGATCATCAAGCCTCAAGTGCTACCGGAACAATGCATTTCCTCCTCGAACAACAAAGAAATGGGTTCAGATGTTTTGGATATGATTGAAGCATCATTTTACAAAGAAGGAAAGACGATGTAATTGGCGGTCTGCTATCCACGAAAATATATGAAGGGATCTCTTTTTTCTCTCCTTCATTGTACCGATTGGCTCCGAGAACATTACGGGGAATAGCTACAAGATCTAAAAGTTTTTCATTTGATCCAACAATTCTGGGACCAATGCTCCGACTCCCAGGTACTCTTGGCTCGGGATGAGCCGATACAAAATTTATTTGTATTTAAGTAAACAATCAAAGCTTAAATCCCACGGTGCTACGAGCTTGATGCTACACCCACAGCCGGGCACTCGGGGTTCACCAAAGACCACAACAAGGGTCAAACGTTCTTTTTTACGGGATGGTATGAAACATGACATGATTAATTTTGTATTTGAGATGAGTGTGTGTCAAGCATAAGGGAGAAATAGTCAAATATCCGAGACACACTACAGCCACTTCCGATTCCACTGCTATTTGGAAGGATATCTCTATGGAATTTATTACCGGCTTACCCAAATCGGAAATAAATCCAGTCCATAATAGTAGTTGTGGATCATGCCAAAGTATGCGCTCATTCTGGCTCTTCAACACCCATTCTTTTGCATCCACCCGGTGGATCAGGTTTTCATGGACCCGAGGTCTTCTGAAGCTACGCTTGGCATACCACACTCTATTATTTCTGATCAAGACCCAACTTTAACAAGAAATTTTTGGCAAGAACCGGTATTCAAGCTACGGGGCGGCACTGAATTGCATCTTAGCATAGTTTATCATCCCCAGATTGATGGTCGAATGGAAGTTGTCAACAAATGTTTGGGAACATATCGGGGTGTTTTTCAGCACGAAATAAAGAGTGAATTGGGCTCAGTAGTTTACCTAGTTAGATGTGTGGGTACAACACTTCCTACCATATGGCTACACACATGACTCCTTTTGAAGGCGGTACATGGACGCTTAAGCCACCTTAGGTTCTCCTCATAATTCTTGGGTACCTCAGAGGTCCAGGTGGTTGACCAAATGTGTACAGTTCAGGAGGATATTCTCCGTACCCTCAAAGAGAACTTGAGTCGCGGCACAAAATTGCGTAGAAGCAACAAAGGATCAAGGTCTCTACGAGGCGTCAATTTCACGATGGGATCAGGTGTTTCTGTGAATCCAACCATACAAGCAAACTTCCCTCAAGGCCGGAGCATTGTATGGGAAGCTACTGGCGCCCATTTTTATGGTCCTTATCGGTTCTCAAGCGTGATGTGGACGATCGCCTGTCAGTTAGATCTGCCCAGTCAGATGAAGCTACATCCTATTTTTCATGTTTCATGTTTTAAAAGAGGTGATTGGAACTAGGTGACAAATTCAAACCAACCTTCGAGTTAATTTGAAGAAGGATCCATTTGGCTATTCGACACTTTTGGACCGGTATTGAGCTTGTCAGCGCGTCGAAAGAGCGAACAAGGAAATTACTGTTAGTTCGGTGGAAATATACAACTTCAACAGATGCCACTTAGGAACCAACTACCATTCTGCGGCCAGTTTCCACATCTCAAACCTTGAGGACAAAGTTGATTTTAAGAAGTGACGGACATGTTGGGGTCCTAACGCACTTTTAGAGAAATATATTGGATGTAATAAAGGTCAACAATAATAAGACCTTTCAATAAAAGATAGAATAAAGTAGGATGTAAAGAGAGACCTAATAGAGCTTCCGGCTTCTAGAGGATACTTCCTCTAGATGCTTCTCTTAGTAAACATATTTAGGTATAAATAAAGGTTGAGGTATAGAAAACCCCAAGCAGGAGATTATTATAGCAGTCTTTTCGATTGGAGGTTTCCCCTCAGAGAGACCCGTGAAGACATTAGCACCACGAGATCAAAGTGTTTATTTCTATTTGTTGTTCTTATATCATTTTATGTATTTATTGGCCAAGGAGTTATCATGGTTATATTGTTGTTATTCCTACCATTTCTAGCATTTGTTTCACAATGCGCATTACTTTTATATAGGGTATATTACACTTTCATCTACGTGTGAATTTGAGTACTTCGAGACAAACGGGTGTTGTTTGAAGGACCTCCTTGAAGGGGAGTGATGTTGATGATATTATGGTATCTTGACCAACCATCGGGTGAAACCGTTAAGTTTATGTCCTAAGGAATCTTATGATTTACAGGAAGGGCGTATCCTGTGAAGATCAGTGGAGGGTTTGTCAAAGTACCCATGCATGTATATGCCAACTATGATAAGTAGTGGTAGCTCAGTTAGTATTATATATCCTATGGAATATTATTATTCCTGGGAAAATCCCAAAGGCCCAGTAAGGACGTTCTGTCAGAGTAACACATGGTATCTCATTAGGATTTTATATCCTATGGAATATTTTGATTCCTAGGAATATCCTGAAGGTTCAGTAAGGATAGTATGTCATATTACCACAAATGTTGTTGTTGATACACGCCTCATTCTGTTGTCACATGTTGATGGAACATTTGTTCCAACCCGATATTTGTTGATGATGTTATTTCGACCTGCATTATTTGTTGATGATGTTTTTGATTTTTACTGTGAAATGGGTGAACAACTTCATGCTGCTTCTTCTTG
The DNA here is from genome assembly GCA_010110895.2 of Picea sitchensis. NCBI lineage: Eukaryota > Viridiplantae > Streptophyta > Pinopsida > Pinales > Pinaceae > Picea > Picea sitchensis. Next base: position 40,942 of record SNQJ01S0042063.1, read on the forward strand.
GTAGTGAGTATTACTCAGGCTCCATGTTGTAAGCTTCATTATGATAGTGGTAGTGAAAAACTTACGATGATTTATGAATTAATGCGATTCAATGTATTTCAGATGTTGTTAGTGATGTTCCCCTCTCCGTTTACCGATGTTGTATTAGGTCGTATTCTGGTAGGAGATACCCTTCGTTAGAGGGAGTGTTGAAATATTTTGTAACTTCAAAGAATATTCTAGTTAAATTGGAGTTATTATCTTATAGATCAAATCCCTTTGTGTGGATTGATCATGTCCGAGGGTCTTATTACAAGATCAAATCCACATTTTTGGATTGAATTGAAGCTACATTTTACAGCATAATTGGTATTTGTAAAATTGACCCCTAGTATTTATAAAATTGTTTAACCACTTATAGGAGAGTCCATTACTAAATTGAAGTGGCCTTATAACCCTAGTGTCTTCTCAACTAGTATTTATATGCGTGGATGGTGCCTCCCTTATACACACTCACACTCACTAATCCAGTGTGCATATAGTGAAATGGAGTTAGAGTGTAGAGGAAGGGGAAGAGGCACATCACTTGATCTTAGTTTATTCTTGGTGTTTTGGACTTAGTATTGGAATTGTATTGGAAAACTATTATTGAGGAAGTTTTGTGGGTTTTCTCCCCCATGAGAATTTCAGGGATGAAATGTTACATACCTTGTGATTGTGTTTCTTTCGGTGAATCCCTCTTTATCATTGTTTTAAAATTGCAGTAGATTGTATAAATTTTACAGGAAAATAACCCTATCAAAAACAATAAAATTAATGGTTTTAAGATTGCACCAATCGTTCGGAATCATAATTTTAGTAGAAATAAGGTTCCCTGGCATACACAAAATAACTATGATTTCAATCATTTCATCAGATGAGAGATTCTTGTTTGAGATGAAATCGGTGGAGAGATATTTAATGAAGGAAGAGTTAGACCAATGAAGGGATGTATTTTACTATAAAAGCTGAGATAGGGCATGATTAGAAGTCTATGAATTATTGACTATAGGTTTGGAAGGGATACTGCATTTTTTATGAATTTTAGGTTTCCCATAAATCCTAGGGGTTTGAGGTTTGTGAGGAATGAGGCATTTTTTAATACTAGGGTCAAGAGAAGAATATTTTATGGCTTTGGTAACAATAGTGGTTATGTTATTAATTGGGTTCTTAGCCAGAGGTTTATAGGAGGAGGAAGAGAGAAATTCCATAATTTTAGATTCATAACCGGAGGTATTCATGATCATTGAAGCATTTCCCTTATCATATTTTAATATGATGATATTGGGATTGTCATTGAGGTGCTGAATGGATTGGAACTCTTCTTTGGTAAGGTTTGGTTTAGGGGGTTTGGAGCGATGAAGAATTCTTCCATAATCTTTTCGAATTTCTTTAGCTTCATGTGTAGGAAGATTCTGTGTTATGGATTCAATGCATGGAATTAGGGGACACAAAATTATGCAACAACTAGCCATAAAGGATTACTTGACTGAAAATAATTGATTGTGGATGGATGGATGATCATCAAAGGAAAGAAGAAAGTAGCAACATAAGAAAATCATATTACTTGGATTCATCACATGTGAAATAACACCCTCAATTACAAAGCTTTGAGGACAAATATTTTTGAGAAGGGTACTATGTTATGACCAAAGGGAAGCATACATAGGGCTAAATGTATGATATGACCCCCAAAGTGGGAATATATAGGGATAAATGTACATATAATGTAGCAAATGCCTTGTACAATGGGGCCGACCCTAATAGTAAAGGGGCCTCATTTTTAGTGTGTGAATAGGTGTATATAGAAATCATGTATTCATTATTGGAGGATGTAATTTTTGAGGTATGAATGTAATCGGTTCTTTGGAGGAGTTTCTCCTATTTCTTAAGGAGTTATTGTGTAACTTATCTATCTTAGGGTTGTGCTCCATTCTCACATTTTGTACATGGTGTGTACTTCTATTCTATTACTTATGATAATTTAAGAATTTGGATCATTACAAAGGCACTCAAGGGATTACACCTAGTTCCCCTAAAATTATCACCTCTCATCACATTGATAAGTTACTGAAGAAATTACACTCATGGATTATTGCATAGTTCAATGTCATACAAGTAGTGGACACCCCCTGATAAGAGATTTGCCCCGATTTGCAAATGGTCCTCTCTAAGGATCAAAAGGTATTTGAAACACCACATGTTTATGAACTTCACATGGGGAGAATGATCATGGTATTCCCCTCATTCCAGGTAGTCAACCAACCAATGTGCATATTTGTACAGCACCATTTTGCATAGAATGAAATTTGAAAATCTCATTTCAACAATTTATTGGAGATAATCATACATGCCGGTACTATACCTTACTCATCACTAGTGGTCATGGTATTAAAGGAAGTCCCTTGGTGCATGTGTCCTAATTTACTTAAGATCTCAATATGTTGACCATCAAAGAAAAATTTCTTATCCTAGTTATTGATTATCTCTTGAATTAAAGACTTCATGGCGCCGAGTTTTTTACTAAACTTGACCTTCATTATGGATACCACCAAATCCCTTGATAGAGGAAATGTGTATACATATCAAAGACATCTTTCCATATACATAAAGGTCATTACTTAGTTTTTAGTGATACCTTTTGTCCTTTGCAATGTTCCATCCACCTTCGAGGCCCTCCATCAAGCGATTTTTCAGCCCTTCCTACACAATTTTGTGTTGGTATTCTAAGATGGTATCTTTATCTACAAAATCATGGGAATACCACATTAATCATGTTGATATATTCTTGCAGAGTTGCAAGACCACTATATATTCATGATATTCTCCAAATATGCGTTTGGGGCTTCGAAGGTTGAATAATTAAAATTAGCATTGTTAATTCGAGGGATGGAGTATGAGTTGATCCTAAGAGGATTCCATGACTATGCAATATTATTTACATATCAGGACAGAGGGATTTAATGGATTAATGGGAATTATGGGATACTACATGATGTTTGTGAAAAAATATGGAAAACATGTTGCTCCCTTAACTTCCCTACACAATAAGAATGTCTTTGCTGTAGGTAGGGTTGTTAGACGATCCTTTTCATATTTAAAGGATGCCATGTGCACTACTTCAATATTAGTAGTGTCTGATTTTAATAAGACTTTGTCTTGGAATTTGATGCCTCAGGGAAGGGTCTTGGAAGGAGCAATCTTGGTGCGAGAAAGGAACCCACTAACATTCACTAGTAAGTTATTGTGTGATTGAAATTTGGGAAAAAATAACCTGAGAAAGGTTGCTCCTGTGGAGACATGGCGCCCATATCTCATCGGGAGGCATTTTTAAATCATGATTGATGATCATAGCTTGAATTATTTCCAAGAACAAAGGTTATCCTCACCAAGTAGCACTTAGAATTTAGGTAACTAAAATGTAGGAATTATGATTGTATGATTATGATATTATCTATAGGAAGGGTAAATAAAACATGGTGGTTGATTATATATGGGAAAATTGAGGGAGAATGGATCCTCTTTTCTTATCCTTACCCTATTCCAAGGTTGAAGCTCAAGAGCCCATGAGGGAATGGATGGAAGAATGACTCCTATAGTTAATCTCATCCAAATTATTCAAGATCCCAACCCTAAATTAAAGGTATTACATGCAGAGCAAGATACATTTGAGGTATAAAGGGAAACTTATTGTTTGGTAAGAATCTTTCCTTAAAAATATCTTATGGGGTTCATTTCCTCTTCTATGAGTGGAGCCACTCTAGCTTTCATAAAACCCGTGAAAGGATTGAGTGCTCATTCATTTGGGAAGGCGTAAAAACAAACATCCAGTATTTTGTAGAAACTTGTGACACTTGCCAACAAAACACGGGTGAGACAGTGAAGAAAACAAGGGAATTGCAACCATTATGGATCCTAACATATATATGGACTCACATCTTTATGTATTTTATTGTAGGACCTCTCAAAGAATCAGAGTAACAAATCGGTGTGTGGTGGTAGTCATCCATCTATCCAAATATGTTCATTTTATGCCTTATGACATCCATTTACTCCCTCCTCCATTTCCCAAGTCTTCATAGATCATATTTTTAATTTACAAGGCCTTCCCGCTTCCATTGTCTCTGATTGGGATCCACATTCACCAATGGATTTTTAGGAAGGAATACATTTAAAATTTAAAATTAAGTTTTAAATGAACACTTGGCATATCATCTCCAAATGGAGTAGTAGGTAGAGTGGTCAACAAGTTCTTAGAAACCCTGAATTGTGGTCGTTGCTTCTAAAAGAAATCGCCTGTGGACAAAGGTAGCCCCTCTGTGAGATAGGTGGTACAATACCACTTATCACATAGCTACCAAAATGACATTGTATGGTGTTTTCTATGGTCAAAAACTCTTTCCAATGGCTTCCTATTTTACTAGGCACCTCTAAGGTTCATGTAATGGATAATGCACTTCACACTAGAGAAACCAATATACACATTCTTAAGGACAATTTGGTTATGGATCAAAATAGAGTGAAACAAGAAGCATGGAATAGCATCCTTGGACCGCTCTTTTTTTTTTTTTTTTTGTAGAAGGGGCCAAGTATTTCTTCACCTTAACCCTATAAACAAACATCCTCCAAAGCTAAAATCCCACCAAAATCCCAGCACCACGGCTATGGACCCTATACAATCCTGTAAAATGTATTGGACAAGTGGCTTACAAGCTAGCTCTTCCATCTCAATCCAAGATTTATCCAATCTTTCATATGTCCTATTTGAAGAGATTATTTGAGTTAAAGTTGCAAGGTGAAACCAACACAAAGGGAATTAATAGAAGAGAGTTCCATTTGGCTCCTAGTGGGGAGCATCATTAGATGCCAAGGAGTTGTGCCAACATCACAGAGTTGAGAAATGTTAATCCAACTGGAAGATATGTAGTAAAGATGCCACACTTAGGAACCCGACAACAATTTTGCTTGATTTCCCTCACCTCAACCTTGGAGTACAATAAGCTGCTTTTGAAGGAGGATGATATATTAGGGTCCTACCCTAACCTCCTACTTTTAAGCTACCTAGAGTTAGTTAATTAGTAATATGAGGCCATCTTATTTGAATGAGGCCCATTAGATAGTAGTGAGTATTTATTTAATGTAAAGGGTCCTCTTTATTAAATGGGACCACTAGGTGGCTGTTATTCATTAATGATGGGACCATAAGTAGTCACGGTTTTGCTATTAGAGTATCTATTGAAAGAAGGCTAGAAGGTTGTTAGATATTTTGGTAGGTATTGTTTATTATGACCTTTCTCATAAAAAGTTTCCCCATCCTAAGAAACAAGTAAACATTACTTTCTTTATTCCGAATACCATTAATACAAAGTTCTAATATGCATCGTTTATCTCACTATCTCTACACTTATTATCTCTATATATCTAGTATGTGTTTCAAATTTAAGGGTTAAAAAACATATTTCCCTTATGCACACCTTATATATTTATTACTAATAAAGTAATATCATTAATGTTGCATCACCATCCATAATGCTAATTATTGTTGTATCACCATCCACATCCATAATGCTCTTTATGGTATCATAGATGATCCCCTTTAATCCCCTCTGAAAGTCGTGTCACTCTCATTCTCATCATCCAACTCGTTAATGGTTATAAACAACATAACGGATTGGGTTGTCGATGTTCGTTGGGATGATAAATCCTAAGGAAAGAAACATGCCAATAATAATAATAATGGTTAGCTATTAAATAGTTTTTAGAAAAACATAATGAAATCCTATCCATAACTCATTCCCACCTTTGACTTCTGTAATTCCTAATTTACAACTATTTTTCAATGGGGGCGTGGAGAGCTGATTCCATGTATAACATGTGAGATCAAGGAAATATATGCATTCTTCAAGAAACAAACATAGCTCAAGGAAATATATGCATTTTTCAAGAAAGAAACATAGCTCAAGCTTTTTGGAATTTAAATTTAAAATAATACAATTATAAAATTAAATTTATATTTAAATATATTTCAATGAATCATTTTAAATAAAATAAGGTGGCTTTAAAATTTAAAAAAACCTCAAAACTAATAATAATAAAAATGCTAATAAAAAATGCATATAAATCTCAAAATGATAATATTGATATTAAAATGATAATATTTATATTAAAAATCATAAAAGGAATTAATAAAATAAACCAACCACTTTCTACTAAATATAAATAATGTACATGGATGAATGAAACATATAAAGAACGCAAAAGGAACTTCAAATCTAATGTATTCCCCATATCTATAAGATCTCGATTACAAAGGAAGAAATAAAGTTACGATCTATCCGTGGTAGTTATCATTTATTCCTTCTATGTGTAGGAGTTGAAGTACACAGGTGAGCAAAGAAAAACCTTATAGAATAATTATATTATATCCCATAGGAATTAAAATGTGTAATAATTATGTTAAGCAAAATCAAATAAATTATAAAATCAGTAAAAAATCAAGCATAAATTTTGAATAGGTTTAATGGTTGGAGACATGTAGGCTTTTCTAAAAGGATTATAAGTTCAAATCTAGGAATTAGGTATAATATACAACTTTGTAGATTTTATGGATCAAATTGGTTGGATGGAGGTCCCTTGTATCTCACAAACAAAGTTTGAATGGAGCCTAATGGTTAAGAACATGTATTTCCTCCTAAAAGGTTACAAGTTCAAATCAAGAGAATGGGGTATATATACCTTTGTAAACTTTATTAGTCAAATCGTTGAACAAAAAAGAATCCATTGTCTCACAAACAAAGAAGTCTCATGCATAGTTGTGTAAACCCAGCATGTGCCAAAATAAATTGTATTATTATGTAATTATACATAGTTATATAAATTTTAAATCAAATTAAAATCAATAAAAATGCTTTAAAATAATTATATACATTTATATAATTAAATGAATGAATAAACCATTGTTGGATGCATATGTGGAATATGGCGAGTTATGTAGGAGTTTCCCATACAAGATTAGAAGCTTTCACAATAGATATAGAAGTAAAGGATTATATGTAAAGGGGTTTGGAAAGGGATAATTCTAATAAGAGTGGAAACCAATGGTGTTTGGGATGGACATTATAAGATCAACATTAAAGTGAAGTGAAGGCTTGTTATAAGAAGGCTTAATGAGTTCATTGAGACAAATTCTTATTCATATATATGTTAAAATTATATTTAAGACTGTGGTATAGACCAAAGGGAGGCAAAAACATGATTTGCAATTTATATTTGTGTTTCATATGCATGTGTATAAATGCAAGATATATATTTTTAAAATATTATGTTTCTTCCCCACTTTTTGTTACAAGAATAATGTAAGCGCAAAGAAATTATTATTATTAGTATTGATATATTATTTATAAGATTAATCCTCATTGTGGATTAATCATCAGCCGATGTTAATGATAGGACCGATCCCTTTTGGATTGGTCAATGTGAATGATTAATAATAGAATAAAGGAAGTCGGCTAACAATTGTGTGAGGACCAGTATAATGGGTGGGTTTACCCACTTACCCAGTGAAGAGTCGATACACGCTGGGTGAGAGACCCTTCATCACGTGCCAGGACTTGTATATGGAGGCTAAGCCTCCCAGCACATCGCACAACACACTTGCTCATTTCTAAGGGCAAGTTGCGACTTACCAGTTAGAGAGAGGAAGAAGAGTGGCACATATTTTGGAAGGGACTATGCATGTTGGTTTAAGGTTATCTCTTGACGGTATGACAATTTATGATAAGGGGAAGTTTTTCTTTGGGTTTCTTCCCAGGAGGGTTTCCCTAGGATAGGATATTTGTGTCTCTTGTGAATGTGTATTTCGATTGATCTTGTTCTTATATTTATCTTATCTATTGAAATAAGAACTATATTAATGGCATAAAACATTAACATGAATCCAATTAACTGAAGGAAGCATATTTTGCAAGAGAAAATGTCAACTGATGTAGTACACCAAATTAGGGTTTTAAAAGTGGAAATTTGACTCAAAACTACACAGAAAGTTGTGCCCTCCTTTAAGGATCATTTTGGCACTTAGGCACCTTACTAGGTAGTTGGATCTCACTTGGAGAGTGAAGCATGGATTTTCACTTTCAAATGAGATCCAACTACTGAAAGGTGCGCTCTAGGGTGCCAAAATGATCCTTGAGGGGAGGGCACAGTTTTCTAGGTAGTTTTGGAGCTAGAGAGCCTTCCCCTTTTTAAAACCCTTATTTGCAGGTACTACAACAGTGGCATTTTTCTCTTGTGAAAGATAATATGCTTCCCTTCAGGTTGGCTCTGATTCCATGTTAATGTTTGTACCATTATTATAGTTCTTTTCATTTTCAATAGAATCAAGAACAACATAAGAACAAAGATCACTGAGAAATACACATTCACAAAGAGACACAACATTATCCTAGGAAACCCTGCAAAGGGAGAAAACCCAGCAAAGGCTTCCTTATCATAAATTATCAATACAATGTCAAATTAACTCAAATCAATTTGGATAGTCCCCTCCCCAAGAGATGGGGCACTCTTCTCCCTCTCTCCAGCTAGTAGTTGCAGCTTGCCTCTTAGAATGAGCAAGTGTGTTGTGTGATAAAGTGAGGCATAGCCTCTCTATATATAAGATGGCACGTATGAAGAAGTCTTCACTAGCAGGAAGGGCCGACCTCTCACTCCTGGGTGGGTAAAACCCACCTTTATTATATTTTCTGAGTCTCAATAATGATTGTTGGGGCCTAAACCCACCTTTATTATATTTCTGGGTCTCAATAATAATTGTTGGGGCCGACTTCTTATTCTGCCTATTACAATTGTCTGTTGACCAATCCGCAAAAGGGGATTTGGTCCTAATACAATTACCGACATGATTAATCCACAATGAGGATTAATCTTATAAATAATATATCAATAATAATAAAAATACTCTTTGCAGTTACATTATTTCAACAAAAAAAGTGGGGAAGAACATAATATTTTAAAATATATATCTTATTTACAATATGCATATAAACACAAATATAAATTGCAATCATAGTTGCTCTCCCTTTTTTTAATCTATACCATAAACACATTTAATAAAAATATATTAAAATTTTTACTCACATCAAACATGATTAGATCACAATAAAAAATAAAAACAATAAAAATTACCAAACAATAAATAATAATAAAATGAAATATAAAGTGAATTCAAAGACCCAAACATCCCAATAAAACCATTATCATCAAATCCCATTCCAATTCAATCATATTCCTTCCTCATTTTCCCCAAATAACGATCCCTCCTTATCTTTCCCAACTCATTAAGCCTTCTTATAACAAGCCTTCACTTCACTTTAATGTTGATCTTATAATGTCCATCCCAAACACCATTGGTTTCCACTCTTATTAGAATTATCCCTTTCCAAACCCCTTTACATATAATCCTTTACTTCTATATCTATTGTGAAAGCTTCTAATCTTGTATGGGAAACTCCTACATAACTCGCCATATTCCACATATGCATCCAACAATGGTTTATTCATTCATTTAATTATATAAATGTATATAATTATTTTAAATATTTTTTTATTGATTTTTAATTTATTTAAAAATTTATATAATTATGTATATCATATAATAATAATAATTTATTTTTAAGGTCACATTTAAGCCATATTAAATTGGTGTATGAGACTTCTTTGTTTGTGAGACAATGGACTCTTTTTTGTTCAACGATTTGACTAATAAAGTCTACAAAGGTATATATACCCTACTCTCTTCGGATTTGAACTTGTAACCTTTTAGGAGGAAATACATGTTCTTAATCATTAGGCCCATTCAAACTTTGTTTATGAGACAAGGGACCCCCTCCATCCAACAATTTGACTAATAAAATCTACAAAGGTATACATACTCTACTCTTTCTAGATTTGAACTTATAACTTTTTTAGAAGAAACACATGTTCTTAACCATTAAACCTATTCAAAATTTATGCTTGATTTTTTACTAATTTTATAATTTATTTGATTTTTGTTAACATAATTATTAATATTTAATTTTTATGATATAATATAATTATTTTATAAGGTTTTTTTTGCTCACTGTGCACACCCTACACATAGAAGGAATAATGATACAACTACCACGGATAGATAGTAATTTATTTTTCCTTGTATCGAGATTTGAGGGATAAGGGGAATACATTAGACGGTTCTTTATGTTCTTTATATGTTTCATTCATCCATGTACATTATTTATATTTAGTAGAAAGTGGTTGGTTTATTTTATTAATTTTTTTATCATTTTTAATATAAATATTATCATTTTAATATCAATATTATCATTTTGAGATTTATATTTTTTTATTAGTATTTTTTTATTATTATTAGTTTTGAGGTTTTTTTAAATTTTAAAATAATTAATATATATTTAAATGATTCATTGAAATATATTTTAAATATAAAATTTAATTTTATAATTGTATTATTTTAAATTTAAATTCCAAAAAGCTTGAGCTATGTTTCTTTCTTGAAAAATGCATATATTTCCTTGAGCTATGTTTGTTTCTTGAAGAATGCATATATTTCCTTGATCTCACATGTTATACATGGAATCAGCTCTCCACGCCCCCATTGAAAAATAGTTGTAAATTAGGAATTACAGAAGTCAAAGGTGGGAATGAGTTATGGATAGGATTTCATTATGTTTTTCTAAAAACTATTTAATAGCTAACCATTATTATTATTATTGGCATGTTTCTTTCCTTAGGATTTATCATCCCAACGAACATCGACAACCCAATCCGTTATGTTGTTTATAACCATTAACGAGTTGGATGATGAGAATGAGAGTGACACGACTTTCAGAGGGGATTAAAGGGGATCATCTATGATACCATAAAGAGCATTATGGATGTGGATGGTGATACAACAATAATTAGCATTATGGATGGTGATGCAACATTAATGATATTACTTTATTAGTAATAAATATATAAGGTGTGCAGAAGGGAAATATGTTTTTTAACCCTTAAATTTGAAACACATACTAGATATATAGAGATAATAAGTGTAGAGATAGTGAGATAAACGATGCATATTAGAACTTTGTATTAATGGTATTCGGAATAAAGAAAGTAATGTTTACTTGTTTCTTAGGATGGGGAAACTTTTTATGAGAAAAGGTCATAATAAAACAATACTCAACAAAACATTCAACAACCTTCTAGCCTTTTCAATAGATACTCTAATAGCAAAACCGTGACTACTTATGGTCCCATCATTAATGAATAACAGCCACCTAGTGGTCCTTATTTAATAAAGAGGACCCCTTTACATTACTTAACTATCCACTACTATCTAATGAGCCTGATTTAAATAAGATGACCACATACATTAATTAACTAACTTCTAGGTAGCTTAAAGTAGGGAGGTTAGGGTAGGACCCTAACATATCATTTCCCTTCAAAAGAAGCATTGTACTCAAGGTTGGAGGTGAGGAAATTGCTACAAAATTGTTGTTGGTTCCCATGTGGCATCTTTTGGCTACATATCTTTCCAGTGGATTAACATTTCTCAAACTGTATGTTGGCACAACTCTCAAGTATCTAATGATGCTCCCCACTAGAGTCAAATGGAACTTTCTTCATTAATTTCTTGTAAGTTGGTTTTCACCTTGCAATTTAATCCCAACACCTTCTTCAAATAAGACACATGAAAGATTGGATAAATCTTGGATTGAGATGGAAGAGCTAGCTTGTAAGCCACTTGTCCAATGCATTTGGTGATTGTATAGGGTCCATATAGCTGTGGTGCTAGATTTTGGTGGATTTTAGCTTTGAGTGATGTTTGTTTATAGGGTTGAAGGTGAAGAAACACTTGGTCCCCTTCTGCAAAAGAGCGGTCCAAGTGATGTTATTCATCTTGTTGTTTCATTCTATTTTGATCCATAAGCAAATTGTCCTTAAGTGTGCGAAGAATGTCTTCTCTAGTGTGAAGTGCATTATCCATTACATGAACCTTAGAGGTGCCTAGTGAATAGGAGGCCACTGACAAGGTTTTCTAGACATAAACAACTTCATATGGTGTCATTTCGGTAGCTCCATGATAAGTGGTATTGTACCACCATTCTGCGAGAGGAAGCCATTTTGTCCATTGGTGCGGATTTTTAGAAGCAACGCATCACAATTAGGTTTCTAAGAACTTGTTGACCACTTCTATTTGGTCATCTATTTGGAGATGATATGCCATGTTCATGTTCAGCGACGCACCCTAAATTTTAAATGGTTCCTTCCAAAATCCATTGGTGAATGTGGGATCCCAATCAGAGACAATGGAAGCGGGAAGGCCTTGTAAATTAAAAATATGATCTATGAAGACTTGGGAAATGGAGGAGGGAGTAAATGGATGTCATAAGGCATAAAATGAACATATTTGGATAGATGGATGACTACCACCATTATCACTGATTTGTTACTTGATTTTGAGAGTCCCACAATAAAATACATAAAGATGTGAGTCCATATATATGTTAGGATCCATAATGGTTGCAATTCCCTTGTTTTCTTCACTGTCTCACCCGTGTTTTGTTGGCAAGTGTCACAAGCCGCTACAAATTATTGGATGTATGTTTTCATGCCCTCCCAAAAAAATGAGTGCTTATCTTTTTCATAGGTCTTATGAAAGCGAGAGTGGCCCACTATAGAAGAGGAATGAAACTCCTATAAGATATTTTTTTTAAGGAAAGATTCTTTACCAAAACAATGTTTCCTTTATACCTCAATGTATCTTGTTTCCATGTATACCCTTTACGAGGGTTGGGATCTTCTTGAATAATTTGGATGAGACGAACTATAGAGTCATTTTCCATCCATTCTCTACAGGCTTCCTTGAGCCAACCTGGAATAGGTAAGGATAAGAAAAAGAGGGATCCATTCTCCTCAATTTTCCCATATAAGGCATCAACCACCATGTTTTATTTACCCTTCTTATATATAATCTCATAATCATACCCCGACATTTTAGTTACCCACTTATGTTACTTTGGTGAGGATAACCTTTGTTCTTGGAAATAATTCAAGCTATGATCATCAATCATGATTTAAAAATGCCTCCCGATGAGATATGGGCGCCATGTCTCCACAGGAGCAACCTTTCTCAGGTTATTTTTTCCCAAATTTCAATCACACAATAACTTACTAGTGAATGTTAGTGGGTTCCTTTCTCGCACCAAGATTGCTCCAAGACCTCTTCCTGAGGCATCACATTCCAAGACAAAAGTCTTATTAAAATCTAGCATTACTAATTTTGGAGTAGTGTACATGGCATCCTTTAAATATGAAAAGGAATGTTCAACAACCTCACTCCATACAAAGACATTCTTATTGTGTAGGGAAGTTAAGGGAGCAACATGTTTTCCATATTTTTTCACAAACTTCTTATAGTGTCCTATAAGTCCTAATAATCCATTAAATCCCTTCAAGGTCTTGATATGGGGCCAATATTGCATAGCTGTGAATTTCTTAGGATCAACTCATACTCCATCCTGACTAACAATGCGACCTAATTATTCAACCTTCGAAGCCCCAAACGCATATTTGGAGAATATCATGAATATATAGTGGTCTTGCAACTCTGCAAGAATATATCAACATGATTAATGTGGTATTCCCATGTTTTTTTGTAGATAAAGATACCATCTTAGAATACCAACACAAAATTGTGTAGGAAGGGTTGAAAAATCGTTTTCATGAGGCTCTGGAAGGTGGATGGAACATTGCAAAGGACAAAAGGTATCACTAAAAAATCATAATGACCTTTATGTATATGGAAAGATGTCTTTGATATGTATACACATTTCATCATGATTTGGTGGTATCCTAAACGAAGGTCAAGTTTAGTAAAAAACTTGGCTCCATGAAGTTCATCCAAGAGATCATCAATAACTAGGATAAGAAATTTTTCTTTGATGGTCAACTTATTGAGATCTTATAAATTAGGACACATGCACCAAGTGACTTCCTTCTTTAATACCATGACCACTAGTGATGAGTAAGGTATAGTACCGGTATGTATGAATCCCATCTCCAACAATTGTTGAATGAGATTTTCAATTTCATTCTTCTATGCAAAATGGTGCCAATAAATATGCACATTGGTTGGTTGACTACCTGGAATGAGGGGAATACCATGATCATTCTCCCCATGTGAAGTTCATAAACATGTGGTGTTTCAAATACCTTTTGATCCTTAGAGAGGACCATTTGCAAATCGGGGCAAATCTCTTATCAGGGGGTGTCCACTACTTGTATGGCATTGAACTATGCAACAATACCCGAGTGACTTTTCTTCAATTACTTATCCATACAATGAGAGGTGATAATTTTAGGGGAACTAGATGTAATCCCCTTGAGGTTATTTTGTAATGATCCAAATTCTTAAATTATCATAATAGAATAGAAGTACACACCATGTACAAAATGTGAGAATGGAGCACAACTCCAAGATAGATAAGTTACACAATAACTCCTTAAGAAATAGGAGAAACTCCTCCAAAGAACCGATTACATTCATACCTCAAAATTCACATCCCTCCAATAATGAATACATGATTTCTATATATACCTATTCACACCTACACATGAGGCCCCTTACTATTAGGTCGGCCCTATTGCATATATATTTACACATTATATGTACATTTATCCCCATATATTCCCCACTTTGGGGTCATATCATATACATTTAACCCTATATATTTCCCCCTTGGGTCATAACATAGTACCCTCTTTCAAAAATATTTGTCCTCAAAGCTTTGCAATTAAAGGCTTCACATGTGATGAAACCAAGTAATATGATTTTCTTATGTACCTGCTTTCTTCTTTCATTTGATGACTATCCATCCATCCACAATCAATTATTTTCGGTCATAATCTGTGGTGTCTAGTTGTTGCATAATTTTGTGTCCCCTAATTCCATGCATTGAATCCATAACACAGAATCTTCCTACACATGAAGCTAAAGAAATTCGAAAAGATTATGGAAGAATTCTTCATCGCTCCAAACCCCCTAAACCAAACCTTACCAAAGAAGAGTTCCAATCCATTCAGCACCTCAATGACAATCCCAATATCATCATATTAAAATATGATAAGGGAAATGCTTCAATGATCATGAATACCTCCGGTTATGAATCTAAAATTATGGAATTTCTCTCTTCCTCCTCCTATAAACCTCTGGCTAAGAACCCAATTAATAACATAACCACTATTGTTACCAAAGCCATAAAATATTCTTCTCTTGACCCTAGTATTAAAAAATGCCTCATTCCTCACAAACCTCAAACCCCTAGGATCTATGAGAAACCTAAAATTCATAAAAAAATGCATCCCCTTCAAACCTATAGTCAACACCATAGACGCCCCCAATCATGCCCTATCTCGCTTTCTTGCTATAAAATTCATCCCTTCATTGGTCGAACCCCTTCCTTCATTAAATATTCCACCGATTTCATTCTCAAAACAAAGAATCTTCATCTTGATGAACATGAAATCATAGTTATTTTTGGCGTTGTGTCCTTATTTACCAAAATTATGATTCCTGGAACGATTGGCATAATCTTTAAACTATTAAGTTTTTATTGTTTTTATTAGGTTATTTCCAAATTACATGGGAATTCAATGCATTTCCAAAACAACAGTATAAAGAGGATCACTGAAAGAAACACAATCACAAGGTATGCATCATTTTATCCTGGGAAATTCTCATGGGGGAGAAAACCCAGCAAAAACTTCCTCAATAATAGATTGCCAATACAATGCCAAGACTAAGTCCAAAACACCAAGAATAAACTAAGACTAAGCATGTGCCTCTCTTCCCCTTCCTTCTACAATTTCAACTGCCTTCAATATATGCACACTAGATGAGTGAGTGTGAGTGTGTATAAGTGAGGCACCA
>SNQJ01S0042064.1:0-33094 GCA_010110895.2 Picea sitchensis
AGTACCTTCCTACACATGAGAAGATTGCATACATCTTCACCAAATTAGCTTGGTGAAGGATACCTCCCTAGTTGAGAGGGAGTGTTGATAACTATAGCCAAGAACAAAGTTCAAAATACATTTGTGTGAGACTTGGCATGATGAAGAATGCCTCCCTAGCTGAGAGGGAATGTTGATGATTGTATCTATGTGAGACATTATCTAGGACACAAACCTAAGATAGAGCCCCTGAAAGGGGTGTGTGGTTACTATATGAGACTGAGCTGGAACATAGAGATGGTATCCTCCTTACATAGAGTTGAGAAGAAATCCAGATGATTCTCCTGTCTAACATAGTGAGAAAGGAGATCTGCAGAGTTGGGAGTGCCTGTGGCTGAGCACAAGGTGAACGTGTGAATTCCCAAAGATTTGGGTGCATCATCATGAGACAAATATGAATATGATGTATTATACTCCTCTGATCAAAGAGTTGATGATGAACTCCAGATGACTCTTCTGTGTAATGCAGTGGGAAAGAATATATGTTGAGTGGACATGCTTGTGGATGAGCACATGTGAACGCGATCCTAGTGGTGGAGAATTAGTGAAGAGTGGTTATTCTATGTAATGCAGTGAGCCAGAGATATGGACATCCCTATGGATGTTCTCCTAGTGGCTGAGCACTAGTGGGTGTATGAAATCCCTTGCTATAATGTTCCAGAGTCATAACTCCCTGTAACCCTGATTGTACTGTAAAGGGTATAGGTTGGCTCCACCTTAATGTAATTGATAATTAATGTAAAAGATAATTAATTTGGTTAATATTAATTATATTGTTAGTTAGAGAGGTCGGACCTATTGTGAAAATAGACACTTCTGTTGAAATGTCAAGTCTAATATAATTAAAGGTAGATTCCACATTGAGGAATTATATTTTTTGTGTGCGTTTGGAAATTTCAGCAAGTACATATACTTGGGAAAAGTGTGCACCTCTCTTGGGCACTAGTCTTCTAGAGTTTGTGAGCACCCTTTTGTGTGCTAGGTTTTCTTGGTGGTGAAGGTCTTTCTCTTGAAGAATATAGTAAAGGATTGGTTGGGTTTTCTTCCCTTGTTGAGAAGGGTTTTCCAAGATACTTCTTGTTTACTTTTGCATGGTGTTTCTTCTTGTGATCTTGGTTGTTGCAACAAATTGTCTATGCTTTAAGTAAAATGATAAAATGGAATGAACTTCATGCTTAAGCCTATATTAATGAAAAATCAACAAAAACTATCCTATGGTTGTGATGCTTCCAAGCCTATATAATGAAGACCATTATTGAGTAAAGGGAGAGGGAGAATTAATAGCATCATAATTATGATTATGTGAGATACAAGGGAATGGAAAGGGGATATTGGAGGATATGTTGCAATGTCAAACTTGATATTGTAAGTGCTTCCATTTTGTTGGCTTTCCATTAATACATAACTTGGCCTATTCCTCTCCTATATATGTGTTCAAGCATATTCATGTCTATTGTTGTTAAATTCATCATAGAAAGATCTATTTTCACTTTAAAATATAGTGTAGAAGAAGGAGGTTTCGATTTGTTCTTTGTAGGTATTTTCTCGCACCTAGGAGCTTGGATATCAAGGTCAAAGGATGGAGTAGTGAGGAAAACCAGTGTAGAAAAGGTAAGCCATCCATATCTTCCTTCTCATTCTAATTGTTGAAATAGGTCTAGAGGGAAAGTAGTTCACCATTTGTTTCATTCTGTATTGGATCAAGAGGGATATTTATCCAAGGGGGGTTTCACCTCTCTATAAGGGGAACTTTACCATAAGAACAAGACAAAATATCTGCGACTAATTATTATTGAAATGAAATAGAGTTTACAAGTACTCAAGCATGAATTCAACCTCCTCCTTACAATAAACCTCTTTACAAAGTTGCCAATACTAAATCATCCCTCCTCCTCTGTTCTATGGTTGTTTATATACAAAGTGGAGCAATGGAGTATATCAAAACTAATTCCCTCAAATAAGAACTGTCAAGGCATTATTAGTTTTCAAGATATTTGTTTTCTCATGTTTAATGGATATTTGTTACAAAAGTAGCTTATGATCCGGTTACAAATGATTTTGTATGACATAAAAAGGTTGAGAATAGCTTGATTCAGTGTCCTTTGTAGGTTGGGTGCACCCATTCATCTAGAAGATTGGAGAAGATGGTTGCAACTGCAATTCTAGAAAACCAAAATTGGAATAATTCCCATATATCCTAGATCCTTCATTATTTTCGAAAATCGCTCATGATATAGCTAAATGGGCGTGTTCGAGGAAAAAACCCATGTTCTGGAATTTTGAGATCCATCATTGTTTTCCAGGAAATCACGTCTGAAGGTCATTGATACTAGCTTTGGAAATTTTTTTACCATGAGATTTGACCATCTGATGGAAGTCCACACATGTGACCTAGGTGAAAACTAGTGAACAAAAAACCATATTGGAGGTATTTCCAACAAAACCCATATCTTCATCTTGGGCCTGGAGGTGCACATATACACTAAACATGGAGGTTGGGTATCATAACTGAACTATTGGTGTAGGATCTAAACTGTCAAAAAATTTCATTGGCGAGATTGGCATAAATCCTTTCTAATTTATTAAAAACAAAGGAATTTATGAATATTAACAACATTTCATGTCAACAAGCTTGTTATACACATGAACTAGGTAAATGTGGTAGTAGACATAGTAAATGGGTGCAAGGATAAGACAAAAGGATACCAATTGATGGTGTAAAAGATATCAATTTATTGAAACAACATCCCCTATGTATAAGAAATAACTCCCTTTGATATTCCCTTGGTCCAAGAAAAACATTGAGATAGGTCACTATGAAGTTTCCCTAGATCTAACTAAATTTATTTTCTTTTACACTAGAGGGAAGATAGACATACCTTGTTAATTGAAGGTTGTACTTATCTATCCTAGATGATGTAGCTCTAGAGCTCCAACTCCAACTCCTATGATATTCCTTCTACACACAAGTTACAAAAAAATACCAATCTACAAACCCTTTCAAGCATTAGGAAATCCAAATCTATTCCAGATTTAATATATTATACCCAAAGTAAGATTAAATCTACCATACAAAACTGAATGCAACATATTTGGGGAGGGGAAAATCACACACACACAAATCAAATGAAGGAAAAATACATCAATGTATTCATACCTCGAGTCATGATGCAATCATCCTAATTTCTTACTCCATCTCCTCCCTAGCCCTCACACAAGCAAGGTTGACTTGATATGAATATCAATCTCTATAGAAGTGCTCCTCTGCAATTTCTGCAACATGTACCTACAAATGATTCCTGCTCCTCTCTCCCATGGAATTCCTTCTTTATACATATTGGTGGAGGAGGCTGGAGGATTCTTCTAGATCTCTAGAAATTAGTGAACCTAAACTAGATTGAGATTTCTCAAGCTCATATCACAAGAGAAACAACTCACCTACTGTTGATCTCCTTGAAACTCACCAAATCTAGAAGTCTATAAGGGTGGTCACAGGTTGTGAATAGTACATCCAAAAAC
The DNA here is from genome assembly GCA_010110895.2 of Picea sitchensis. Classification (NCBI taxonomy): domain Eukaryota; kingdom Viridiplantae; phylum Streptophyta; class Pinopsida; order Pinales; family Pinaceae; genus Picea; species Picea sitchensis. The sequence continues at coordinate 3,559 of SNQJ01S0042064.1, forward strand.
TGGTAACAAGCTTTCCATGATGCAGATAGTGACTAATACCACTCTACAAAGAAATTGGGGTGTGACTGCCCTCAAAATCACTGAAAAATCCAGGGAAGGAGAGTGTGTCTCAACAATGAGGCATCAATGGGTCCTCCATGAATCTCTAGGGTGGAAAGTAATGCTATAACATATTCCACTTTATGTATGAGGTCATAAAAGGAAATAATGGCCAAAAAAAATTACATTAATGGTCAACAATGTGAGGTAGCATAAGGAGGGAGCTAGGACATCAAGAAGCCAAGGAGTTCATGGAATCATACACCAGGTTGAAATATATAGATCATCCTTGAGGTAGGCATACCCATTCTCAAAAGAGAGACAAATCATGGCCGCCAACACCATACATTGCAAATTCATGAAATGAAATAAAAGACTATGGCCAGGAAAAGGTACACAGTGATTCCATGTCTTCAAATAGATCACAGCCATGGGAAAATACAACGTGGATCTATGTCATAGTATGCATCAAGAAGACATTGAGCACCAATGAGAGCACCCCCAAAGTATTAAAAGTACTCATACAATAGTGATATACTCCATCACAACTTGGAAGGGTTACCATGAATGAGTGATGTGGCCCCAAACCCAAGGTATTTGTCCAAAAACCTGATGGTACGATTCTATAACATGCAAATAAATGAGATGATGTCGAGCATGGTAGAAACCATCTGATTATTAATCATTAAGGTATACCATTAACAGACTCAAGGGGACCCACCAATAATGGACCTGAAGGTATGTAATATCCCCAATTATAATCCCTATAATTATAATGTAATTGTGTTATTATTAATTAGGCTAGTGAGCCTATATGGTTGAGAAGGATAACTCGTATTGGTTTATATGGCCAAGGGCCAAGCTATGTAAAATGTACATTAAAATAATTAATAAATATGAATCATTGGCTATGGTAAAATCGGGAGGATAATGATGGGGGGATGTGATTCCACAAGTGAGGTAGGATAAAGAGGGATCCAAGGGGTCACCCATTTATATTAATTCATCCATTTTCATTATAATGTTTATCCACCTTTGAAATATCAAGAGAGATATTAAAGTTATGTAAGAGTGGTAGGTTGGATAGGTCAACTCACCAGTTTATGATAGCATGGGATAAGTAAATCTAATTTTTTGGAAATGTGTGATTCAATCTTGCATGAGAAGAAAATGAAATTTGAGTTCATTTTTGAGTTAGTTTTTCATCTTGGTTTTGGGGAGAAAGAGGAGGATTGAGTGGTGGAAAAAGAGCACCAACCATGGTATGATTGAGAAAAACCATTATTGGGTTGTGTTTTGGATTAAATTGGGGCATGTGTGCCTATAATAAGGAGACTATAAGCCCATGAAGGCATTTTTTTTTAGGAAATGGATCAAAATCCTTGAGGAAGATGTTGTGAGAACTCTTGGAACAACAAAGAATTCATAGAGTCCCTAGTAGATAAAAAGTTAGCATGTTCCTGCTATTAGTTTTGTTGTGTCAAAAATATTTTTTTAAGTGGGTTTAGTAGGCAGGGGTTCATTACAAGTGGTATCAGAGTCAGGTTACAACACCGGGCTTGGAGGGTCTACTACAACACACACACATTTTGTATTATGTTTTAATTGGGAAGGAAATTTTTGGAATAGAGCAAAGTCCAAAATTATTGGGTGTAGTTTAGCTAAAATTGACATGGGTATGTTGGGTTTATGAAATTAGCAAATGGGTTTTGTTCTTGGAGGAAAAAATTGTTGAATTTGGGGTAGTCACACAGGTTCTTGAGGATGAATTTGAAGTTCACCTAGAAGATAATTCGAGGTAAGAAACCCCTCAAAGTTTTATTATTTTGTTGGATTTTGTATTGCATAGGTCATATTTGTTTATTAAAGGGTTGAATGTGACTTGGAGTGATCTATTTTATCCCTAGAGGACAAGTTAAGGTATTCACAATAATAATGATCTCGAAAAATGCAAAAGTTGACTAAGTGTCGAAATGATGGAGCCGTCAATACACTGTGTATTGATGAATAAAGGATATATTCATTGATACATTGATGAAGAATGGAGAGATTTGTTGATACACCAACAAAGGATGAGCCTTAGAAAGTTGTCAGTAAAGAAGGAAAATATTCCACTCAAACATCAGAGGAAAAGGTATTTAGGCCACCGACAAAGGAAATGTCAGTGTGAAACAGATCTTCATCATCAATACATCAAGGAAAAAAATTATTTTCATCACCGATACACCAACGAGGAAAGAAAAAAGTGATCAAATCATTGGTGAGAAAATTAAGATTCGTTGCCAATATGTTAGTGAGAGGATGAATATTTTTTCATCGATTGTTATAGCCTTAATTTCCACCCTACATGGATAAAGGGGAATACAACAAAAGATGAAATCCAAGAAACAAATATAGCTTAATATTTAGGTCACTTTTGCATAGTGTCACTTGACATACATGGAGAACAAGCCACGTGTCACTAGTCAGCTATAGTGAAACCAAGCACACCCTTTCTAACCTTCTAGATTCACGAAGTTTCGAAGAGGCAAGTGAGGGATGAGTTGGTTATTCATGGCATGATCCTTGGGACTCACATCAATTGATTATCCATTGGTCTCTAGAAGATATAGAAGCTCTCCCAAGCCTCTTCCAAGGATCTATATAAAGAAGGAAAAAGTTTAGAATGAGGAGGAAGAATCATTTATCAATATATACTTCCAAAATTCAGAGGTGCTTCTCCATATACATCAGCTACAGTGATGTTTCCTAGCTTGGTTGAAGAGATGAGGAGGAGAAAGGAGTAAGGAGTAAGGAGTAAAGGGGAATGTATCTAAACTAAGAGGTAATTGTATTTATGCAATTCCATTATTCAAATTAATAGATCATTGGTTTTCCCCTACAAATGTTTGTTTTTATGTATAAATGTTCAGATCTATTTTTTTTTTATTATAGACTAGGTTAGTTCTAAGCTAGATCTGAGATTATAACACTAAGAAGAGAAGTAGGAAGGAATTTATTTTCTTTTGTGTGTAGGAATTAGGTTTTAGAGGTTGGAGCTATAAGTTCAGGACTGCAACAGCCAGGATATACGAAGGATAACCTTCACGAAAAGGTATGCTATTTCCACCACTTCTTAACTTAATGATGAGTCAGATTGCCAGAGTCTAAAGGAAATCAAAAGACTTATATCCCTATGTATTTCTAGTATCAGTAATAAAATACTAGGGATATCTAACTAGGCACTCGTAATATTTTATCCATAGCAGAACCAATGACTCCACTAGGGAAGGATATTTGATTCTTCACTAGTTAAGAATCCCTTGCCTTTTATCCTCTATTTTGATTTGGTTGTTTTCTTCCCTGATGTTACCTTAGAGGTTGGATCCCTCATATTTGATTATATATGAGTTAGATCTCTCTTTTTGAAAAATTATGCAAGGTGTCTCTTGTTGAACTACTGTTGACAAGAGACGTGTCGCATGTTGCAGGTCATATAACCCATGACACCCCCTGTAAATTTGGAAAATTATAGAATTTCCATATTGTTGTGATCAAATCTAATTTGGGTGGTCTCATGGGTCTATGATTGGTCTTTATTTCTAGATCTTGTCTCTGATTGAGTCTTTTTTTCACACCATTTTGGTTTAAAGTGTGTTTGTGTGGCTTTCTTGCATTTCTTGTTTAAGCTTGTTTGTTGTCTAGTGATCCATTGAAATTGGGCAGTGCACCCAATAAATCTGATAAAATTTGGTAGTGTCCTGTATCGATTGCATCTGGTTAGTTTGTCCTCTTGTTATTGGTGTTCATTACTAGGTCTAATTTCATATGTAAGTTTTGGGTGAGATTATTGTAGAGACATTGGGGTGGGATTTTTAACATCACTATCAATTTATTACAACCCTTTCTTGTTGATTGGTTGGTTTTTCATTTGTAGATTCTATTCTTGATTATATTAAGAAACTATTTTCATCATATTTGGAAAAATAAACAAAAGATATTTGCATGCTCACAACCTTTTGAAGCATTAAGAGAAAAGTGCATTGTTGAAGTGTTTAGTTTGAGATCTTGTCAAAAGTTTGGATCTGATTTGTTTTGCATGATTTGTTGGTGTTTGAAAGGTTTAATTTCAAAGTTTACAAAGGAAAAAATATATTCTCCCTCCCATAGTCAAAATTCAACTAATTAAACAAGTGCATTAACTTTTTTTCATTGCTTTGTTTGGGTAAAGAGTAAACACCATAAAATTTTCATCCATTTTCCCTTTGACATAAAAACAACCATAAGAAAAAAAATCACAAATTAAAATCACTTAAGCCCTTTTATTTGTTAGAAAACCAACATTAGATAGGTTTTAGGGCCTTGGAATAGGATTGGGGAGTGAACTCTCCAAGGCCGTCAAAATGAAACCTAGAAGTCATTAAAGAGTGTAAAACCCATTGTTGTGACTGGTGTGTTGGGATGCTCCTCTAACACAAGAGTTAAGCATGAGGTCGCATTGGGGAAAGTAGCAATATTACCCCTCTCTTCTTGTTTTGGTGTTTGTAGTATCGCTTTGATTACTACATATACATGGGTTTTGTTGGTGCCACACCTTTGTGTGTGGTAAAACCTTCAAAGCTTCGAGCTTAGTTACCCTACCCTTACATGTGGCCGGGCCTATGACTGTTCACCCGATCATTCCTAGGGAGCTATAGAGGTGACTGTAGGTGGGACATGCATGTAGTACCTTGGGCATACGTTCATTCATGGTATGATTTCCTCGAAGGGTACTCATCTTAATAAAGGGTTCGTGTGCCAATGAGGTTTGTTTCACGTCATTCATCATAAATACACCTAATACCTTTTGTTAGCACTAGAAGTCACACTTAGAATGTTGTAAGTGAAATCCCAGTACCCATAAGAATATAAATGGATTAAATTGGTTTGAGTAGGTGGATCATCAAGACTGAGAAAAAAAGGGAGAAGGAAGAAAAATGCAGATCAATAGCCTACACCATTGGGCAATGGAGTCATAAGCAGTCTACAGATTGAAGGAAATCAAGCTTCCTATCAGATAAATAACTTGTATGATGATGAATGAAAGAAAGAAAGAAAGAAAGAAGGGTCAACATATAAGTGAACAAATCAGCCTCACACCCTTCTCAAATGATAACATCCACTAGTCTGAACGTTCACTAATTGGAAATCCTTTCCAATAATGAATGTGAATGCTTAAATATAACATGTAATAAACTTCTGCAACAAATCCTTTACCATAGAAATATCATACATAATATTTATAATCAAACCTACATTAACAATAATCATATTCAAGCAAGATGAAAAAATATATGAACAATAAATAAATAACAATTTGATATAATAGATCTCATGAGTTATTAATGGAAAAAATATTTACAAACCAATCGCTTAGGCTTACAAATGAGCACACACAAGGAAATTGCGTTGCTCCAACTCTCTCAAAATATTTTTCCATATCAAAATCCCTCTCATATATAGTGAATTATCTATGTCTACCCTAAGGAGGTCGAAACCAAGGAGATACATAGGATCCTCCTCCATTTAGGATTCTTGTTACAAAAGATTCCAACAAAAACCTAACAAATTGCTATTTTTTGGGATCTTGTCTATTTCGATAAATGCCTTTTGAAACAGGTCATTTTGCTGAATATGGAGATGAAAAGCATGTCCCTCATGTCCAACTAAATACTAGGAGACCATTCGAAATTTTCTTGACAGATGGAATCCTTCCCATCGCTCGTATTTTTCATACTGTTAGAGTTCACAACGCCTATGACAACATGCGCTGCGAACTTTCCTGTAGGTTATGATTTTGTCTTTTCTCCCAAAATACGAACTGGGTCAGACTGATTTTTTTTCATCAAGTCAAAAACATCATGTGTTTCCTCCACACCAAATTTCAGAGGAAACCACATTGGTATTAAAAATTTATGATTAAAACAATCCTCTGTTGTGTGCTAATTTCTTACAAATTGTCATAAATTCCCAGTTCGCAACGCTGATGCTGGGAACTTTCCTGTAGCAGTCTGTTTCACTTTACCAAGGTTTTTATCATCTCAAAATTATATCAAGTGTCCATATATGCTGCAAAAGCTTCATTATATTGATATATGACTTAGAGGAAAACACCACAAGTGATACTCATGTCTTACGACTCATAGCCATCACCCAAAAATGTTGTAAAATGCATGAAAACATAAAATTTGGGTTTTAATGACTGAAATGTTTTCAAAAGGCTGAATTTGTCCAAATATTTTATGCACCTTACTATATACATATTGAGTTATGAGACAAGACACTCTTCCAATAGTAGGAATAAAGAAAAAAATCTGAGAGTAATCAGAAGAGGGAGACAAGTATCAATTTTCTGCTAAAACAGGGCCATTTCATGAATATAAATATCAGTTTAACAACATGATAATTTTTTCAACCTTAAGATTTATTTAGAAGATGTCCAAAAATACATTTCAAATTATACAAGGATGCAGATCCATTCTCTCAAAATTGATCCTTTTAAATATGCAGAAAATAAAGGTTCCAACAATGCTGGAATAAAGGGTTCACAACACCCTGTTTGTAGCCCCAGTTCACAGCGCTAGGTAAAATTGATGGGAAAAAATAAATTATGAGCAGTGGGAATGGCGAGTGATTTCATAAAGTATCTTGGTCCAGTGGAAAAGGTTCAAAATATCATTGAGGTGAATTTGGGAAACTGGCAACAAAGTGTTTGACAGTTTGCAGCACCAAGAGATAAACTAGCCATAAGCTTCTCTCAACCTTTAAACAACATGATAACCCTCATGGAGTACCTGGTATACCTGATATTGATGAATATATATTAGAATTTGACCAAAAGTGTTTGCAAACTATCCAACCTCCATTGCTCCTCTTCATCCAGTTCGCAGTGCCAGTTCATAGCGCCTGTCTACCAGTTCGAAGGGCCAATTTGGAGCACCTATCTACCAGTTCGCAACATCTAATTCAAACATGAATTGCATACTTCAAGGAGAATTTTATAATATCCTATGACATAATCCTTGAAGAAGTGGGTAAATGTAGGCTCTGAAAATAGTGAAATCCTCTTTGACACAATCCTTTAATTGCAATGATGACAAAATAATGCATGAGGTACCTAGAGTACACTGCGAACTCTCCTAGTGAGTTGGAAACACATACACCCAAATTTGAATTGAAACTTAAACGAATATATTATGACAAAGGAAACTTTGTGTAAAACTTGGAGGTGTGACATGTCAAGGTAAAAAATGTAAAAATCAAAGGTGTGACTCATTTTGACCCCTACAATTCTATGTGCTAACACCTTCACTAGCCAGTCTTGTGGGGAATTCATCTCCCCCATAGGGTTGGTTTTCATAAGGCTCCTTGAACCATTTTTATTTTTTTTATCCTATATTTGTACATAGGGGTGTACTCTTTGGTTTAGATTCTACATCGACATTAGGTTGAATTGTGTTTCAATTTGTACATATTATTTTCACCATGGATGAATCACCATGCTAGTCCTATCGATTACGAGGACTAGAGACAATCATGGAGGTACAACCACCTCTCACGAAACACGAGATAGGTGACCATGAATTTGAAGAGTCCCATATTGGGTTTGAAAATACTAGTCTGGTTGAAGTGGAAGTGGTCAATCAAATTCCTCCACCAAATTTTAATCCTCATTTAACTAATCCTAAATCACATGTACTTATCTAGGTAAGGGATATTTTTAGCAGTTCCATGTCATCAAATATATCATATCCATGTGAAAATACAATGTGGATCTATGTCATAGTATGCATTAGGAAGACATCATGTACCAATGAGAGTGCCCCCAAAGTATTCAAAGTACTCATACAATAGTGAAATACTCCATCACAACTTGGAAGGGCTAGCATAAATGCATGATCTGACCCCAAACCCAAGGTATTTCTCCCAAAAACCGATGGTACGATTCTACAACATGATAATAAATGATATGATGTTGAGTATGGTATCAACCATATGATTACCGACCATTGAGATATACCATTAACATACGCAAGGGGAGTGTTGTAGGAAAATTCCCCTACGGTTAGGTGAATTCCCCCTTGGATCTTAGACACCTATGACTAAGACAGAAAAATGATAACTTTGAACACTGACTTTCCTTTAAACATAGCTAATCTAAACAATAGAGAATAGGAAGAATATATGAGTACCTTTTTACGAGGTTTCCCCTCATCCATTCCAAGTTGAAATTAATCTCCAAGTCCTTTAACGAGACCTACAATCCAATGAACAACAAATACAAAGAATACTTCCTATTCTACCATGATTAGTTTAAAACTAGATTCATCCAAAGAGACAAGCTCATGAAAATGTACACAATATTGAAGGAAACAGACCAAGCACATCTATTAATGAGAACAAAATAAGGTTCTTAGAAAGTGTACATGAAGATGTAGCAACCTCACCAAGCTCTCATTGTCCAACCCCTTGATCGAATGATCCACAATCAAAATGAAAATACATTTCATTGATTATTCTCCTCCCTTTCACCATGAGGGTGACTCCTTATATAGGCATTGAGAGACCTAGCCATCTTAGATATTCTTGGGATAAGTTGAGAATCTTTATCCATTAGTTGTGGAACTCCCCTTAGATCTAGCCTTGGACTTGTATTCAAGACAAACTAACTCAGATATTTCTCAACTGACTTCAGAGATAAGGGGGATTTGTCCCTTTCTTTTCTCAACAACTCAACGCTCCCTCAAAGTGGGCCATAGAGTATTGCAACACTCCCTAATAAGAGGGAAAGAAGTGCTAGTGCTCCCTGCAAGTGGGCAGGGGAGCACCGATCTCCAAATATTCTTTTATGATGGAAATTTCTCAAGGTAAAAGTTTGTACTCTTCGCCAAATGACATATTTCCTTCTTTTAACCAGTATTAGAGGATATTTCAAGTGTTCTTATGATGTTTCCCACGATGCGACACAGAAGAGATGACAGTATGATTTCTGTGACACTTGTGACAAAAGTGAGACACTTGCAACACTTACGACAATGACAATGAGACATCATCGAAGTGAATAATTTTGACGTGTAAAAGATTTCCCCCCAAAGTGCGAGGTCAGAAGATGGAAATTGAAGACTGAATTACTTTCTATACTTTTAGAAGAAAGGCTATGGACTCGAAGAACCTCGTAGAAGCTACAAACAACCATCAGACAAATGTTATGACATGTTTCAAACCCAAGGCATGCATACCTATGCTTGAGTGATAAAAGACTTTCAAGGTATGGACACGATAAAATACACTGGGGATCCATAATCATATTAACTCAAAAGGTATATCCACCAAAGATATAATGTGGATCTTGTTGGATCATGTTGTCATTGATGCCAATGGTTTGATTGATTGATGTCAAGTGATTGATTGATGTCAAAGGATTGATTTATTGATGATTGATGTAATATAATATGTATTGTCCTTGATGAGAATGCATAGATGAAGATGGATCTGATGAGAATGCATAGATGAAGATGGATCAATGAGTTGTCATTGATACATGGATGAAGATGGATCGATGTGGTTCCATTGGTATATGATGCATTGTTGGAAAATGGCGGATGACTCATTATTGTCTTATCATGATTGATATATTGTACAAATGGATGAACTTCTAGTGGTCCCCCTATGGTGAAGCCCTCACGGAAGACGCTTACAGATTGAGTTATCCTAGAAGAAATGGTTGAGGACCCATGCTTGTAAGGGAGGAATAACGATGAAGATCAAGGAAATTGTTTGTGAAACTATCCTAGATGGATAGCTTTGTCATGCCATTTGGTGGTATGGAACGCCACATAATTCCTCACTAGAGAAAGCGTGGCTAAGGAGAAGTTGGAGAACCACAGTTTGGGTAATGGACCCAAGTTTGTTTGATGGATAATGGTAAGGAGTTATGATATATTTTCAGATAATACTATTCTATATGGATATTACATGTCATGCCATATTTCTGGTGGTATGTACAATGTCAGATAACTCCTCACAGATTGAGAGTTATGGCTCACGGGTTGGAGGACCCTCAGATGTCATCTGAAGCCCCAAAGGTCAAAGTAATCAAAGTGGTTTAAGAGATTTTAAAAAGGTAAATAATAAAGTAAGGATGAGTGTATTATAATTCAAAGTGAATTAAAATAAATTATTTCAATAATAATTTTAATGGATAAATTAGGAAGTGGACCAACCCTAAAATAAGGAAAGTGGGGCCAAGTGACCTAGAATATGCTCTTTAAGGAAGCTACTTGGAGAGCATAAATAAGAGGCAAGGCTCCCTCTCTCAGAAATCAAATTTGAGCATATTTAATATCTATAGGTGTCCGAGGATTTTACGATGATATCTTGTACGAAATTCCCAGGAAAGTGAATAAAAGAAGGTCGAAACGCAAGGAAGGATACCCTTTGAAGGTGCTTTCATGGTATGTTATTTTCGTGTCATCTCATCATTTTCGCCATAAATTTTTTCTATAATGATCTGCATCCCTAAATTTATTCATGAGAAAACATATCCAAGTATATGTGGTTCCAAAATCTAATGTGGGTCGTTGTATTTTGGAGTTACAATCCGTGGAAAAAAGGGTTTGTGATCAATTCCAAACCAGTCTAAAACAAGTGTTTCAGTAAAAACGTCATAACTTCTTCATAACATATCAAAATCCAGTGAGACCAAATGTAGGTTAGCCGTGAAGGCCGTAGCGTATTATTTGTAACAGCTTCATATCACTTCATCAAATATCTTGTGCGGGACACTCTCTACAAAGACGCTCTCAGAAAAGCCGAATTCAAATAGGGTGGCGCCATTTTCGCTATAACTCCTATGAGAGGTTCCAAGCGCTGCAAATTGGAGGAATTGCATAAACACACCTAAGAACATTGTGTATCAGTCGCATATTTATACATTACAGGTTCAAAGTTATGATTACTTCCAAGTTAGGGCTGTTGACCAATCCAAACTAGGCATGTGAGACCAGTAAAGAAACGCTTGAAGAAAATGCTATTTCTCATTGCATAGTTAATGAAGGTTTATAGAAATATGATCAGGAACACCGTGTTCATGTAAGGAGCTACAAAATCATATTTTGATGATGAAAGTGATGAGGGCTTTGGTTACAAGTACATGTTGAGTACATGGTTGAGACAAGAGGTTGATGAGTTGGCACATACATGAAGTGTATAGTTGGATGATGTTGGTACATATTGACGAGTCATAGTTGGATGAGTAGTTGACACATGATTGCGTTAACTTGGTACATGTTTGGATGCACTTGTTCATGGTACGTGTTGATTACTGTGTTGGTGCATGGTTGATGCACCTCTGTTTATGGTACGTGCTGATTACAGGTTGGTGCATGGTTGATGCACTTGTTTATGGTATAGGTTGATGCATGGTAGATGCATGGTTCAGATTTATTGCATTGTGTTTACAACCCAGATATCTCACAAGGATAGTGTGACAATGGTCTCTATCATTCTACTTCTACTTCGTGGCGGCAGGATGGGGCAAGGACAGTGGTTGTAGCCACCATTGTAGCCTGGTAACATAGGGGTTGTAGCCTCCTTCTCGCTTGTATCCAGAGAATTGGGGAGTTGGAGCTTCCCCGTTGTAACCGAGAAACTAGGGGTTTGGAGCGTCCTTCCAGTTGCAGCCGGAAACAAAGGAAGTTGGTGCTTCCAATGAATGTAATTCTTCACATTACATAAGAAAATGCATTCTGCGGTTTTCTCCGATTTGGGTTTCCAATAAAACACTAGTGTACTGTGGTATGTGTACATTGTTCATTCGTTTCATTGCTTATTTACTCATAGCTATTGGATAATAATGCTTCATTGATATAACACTTGGATTATATGGTTAAATTTCTCTATTATCGATTCACCCCCTCCTCAAGAATCCAACAATTGGTATAAGAGAAATTCATTCAAGAAACAATTTAACCAATCGAACGAGACTGCGAATATTCTGAGAATGTATTACCATTGTTTAATGGTCGTAATGGTTTTAAGTATGAGATTTGAGCAGTAAGGACGGAAGTATTTTTGGTTGTGCACAAAGACATTATATTTGGCTATCAAATACACAGGATATGATAGTTCAAAAGGGCAAAGACCTAAACTAAGAAGGAATTGAAGAAGAATAACAAATAGCAATGGATTTCATCCGGGAAGGATTACCTAAAACCTAAGAGAAAAAGGTTGGTAAATGTTCATCACCAAAGAACTTTGGGATAAGTTACATGACATATTTCTCCATCGCAGATTCTGAGAATGCCAAAGAAGATGCAGATACGTTAACAAGAAGAAAGATGCTCATCATGCTCCGGACAGATTCGTAAGAGGAAGAGTATGATGAAGCAGTAAGTTGATTACAAAGAAATTTGGGATCGCTGCAATTAAATATCTAAGGAAAGAAAGAGAAGAAAACAAGTCATCCAAGAAAGAATTGATGAAGCAAAGCAAAGTGTTCAAGGTTCCGGAAAAGATTGATCAATGTGTCATCAAGAATTTAAGAGCTCACTAGAAGAGGCCGAAGAATTGAAGAAACCTAGAATATCAAAAGAAATGTTTAGAAGCCAACATAGCGTTATCAGGAAGATGCGTAAAAGAGAGAAAAACATATTGATGGATCATCTCAAGGAAAGAACCAATGATTTAAACCAACTTTAGAATAGTTTGTCAAGAAGAGAGAAGAATGAAGAAGAAATAATTGTACTGAAAAATCCAACTTGAAGAAGCAAAGAGAACGTAATAAGTTATGAAGTTTCTGATAATAAAGAAAGAAGAAGAGGTTAGGTCTTGAAGAAGAAGTTGTCACACTAAGAGTCAAATCAACAAGCTCAACAAGAAAGCTGAAGAGACGTAAACATCCACATCGCTTGTAGAGAATGAAGAGAAGCACTCTAATGCTGCTAGAAAAGAAGAATGAAGAAAATAGGAAAGAGTTATGCAGTAAGTACTCAAAGGAAGGAATCCATGGTCAACCGTAATCTAGGGAAAACTATTGAAGATACACATTCAAGAATACCATCCATGTTCAAACCACAAAAGCTTCAATCATGATCATGATCACCAAAGAAAAATTCAAGGACTACATCACGAAGAAGATCATTCACTCCCGTGTATGAAAATTTATTTTATGGTCATTGTTTCTATTGTACTAATTTTTGACATAAAACTATTGAAGATACATATTAAATAAGACCATCCATGTTCAAGAAAGAAGTGCCTATGTGGTCACACGTAACATTGAGGTTACAAATGTCATAACTATGGACACATAGCCGCGATTGCGTATAATGATCGATACTTCCATGAAAGACAATACCGATATCGACATAAGAAAGTATGGATAAGAAAACAAGAAGAACAGTCGAACACATCCTCAAAAAATTAAAGATCGTAAGATTGACAATAAACGAGATGAAGAAAATCTACAGAGAAAAGGAAAGATGTTAGATACGTAAAGGTTTGGAAAATAAATAACCTAAAGAAAGGAAGGACAGTAAATAAGGAATAGGTTCAAAACATTGTACTTTCAGATGTTGTAGTTAAAGATGAATCCACGGATAGAATTAAAGAAGTCAGAGCTCAGAGAGTTAATAAATCTACCAATGAAGATGATGATGAATATTAGACATCGAAAGTTATGAATTGCTCCGAGCTATCTCGCTTGCAGAGACTCCTGCTAATATGAAGATAGACAGCTGAGTCTATACAATAGTTGGTGATGCACTTCAAAGAACCATCCTTCGAAAGAAGCTTAGTTTGAGAAGACATATTCGTGAAAGTAAATCAGCTAACATAAGTATAGTTTGATAGTACAATGATAAATGGGTTAGCATTATGGATAGTTGCTAGCAGAGTCTTTCTTGGACAAGATGGACAAGGATAGATTTTGTGGGCAAGAAGACCTAATGGTGTTACAAGGAACAAAGCTAGATTGGTATGTAAAGGATATGTACAAATTGAAGGAATCGACTTTGAAGAGACATATGCCCTGGGCCAGTTTAATGGAAGCAATCCTCGTCATTTGCTTTTAGCTTATGCATGCTCCAAAAAATGTTAAAGTATATCGATGGATGTAAAATCAATTTTTCTCGAATGGGGAACTTTGAAGAAGAAGTCTACATTGATCAACCGGAAGGATTTCACTAATAGAGAACACAGAGTATATGTGTAAATTAAAGAAGGTCTTGTATGATCTAAAACAGACTCCTAAAGCATAGTACTCTAGACTAGATAAGTATCTCGCAACAGTGTGGTTCGTAGTGCCGAAGTGCAAACAACAACCCTACATCAAGGTAAGTCAAGGTAATATTTTTATTAATTGAAGCTTCATGTTGATGATATTATTTTGGTAAGATGATGACAAAGTTGTCAGAAATTTGTAAAAGACATGCATAGTGAATTTGAAATGTCATTACTTGGAGAACTATCCTTCTTTGAACCTTCAGATGCCAAAGCAAACCAAAGGAATCACATGTATTAGCGTGAAAGAGGATCTTCGATATCTCAAAGGAACGTAAGAGTTTGGATTATGGTATCCAAAAGGAAAATTCATCACCTCTATGGCCTAATGCATGCGTGATTAAGTGTGTAGTATTGATGACCAACGAAGCACCAGTGAAGAATTTTTATACTTGGGTGAGTGTTTGTATCATGGTTAAGCACAAACAATCATCATGATCTCTATCTACAGATGAGGTAAAGTATATTGCAGCAATGAACATGTTGTAAATAATGTGTTCTTTGATGAAACAAAACTTGATCAGATATGGGCCGTGTTGAGTATGATGAGCCCATTCCAATATATTGCAGGATAATAATAAGTGCCATCAGATCTCAAAACCCGCTGATTTAACTCCAAGACCAAGCACATTCCAATCAAGTATCACTTTCTTGGCCAGGAAATGTGTTGTAGAAAAAGAACATCCGAAGTTGAGTATGTGGGCATTAAAGAACAAGTGGCGTATTATCTTTACAAAACCACTCTTAATGGAAGCCTTGAATATCTCCTAAAGACTTGAGTTATTTCACTCCAAAATGAATACTCTTTGAATGTTTATCTTATATGTCTTATATGTACACGAGGAAGCACCATAAGAGGATAGTCTTCGTGGGGAGCAACCCGGATGGAAAGATACCTTTGTCGCTGATGACAAAGGGGGAGAGATTGGTTAGATGTAGAGGACAGAGGCATGGTTCCTGTGTGGATCAGATTTATCAGATGCAGAGGACCGAGGCATGACTGATATGATTTGTTACATGAGAGTGATATCCCTTTGTTCAAAAGGGGAGAGATTATTCGTAGGAAGATCAAAGGAATTCTATAGGGGAGCAATTCCAAGAGGGAATGTCTCTTGCCATTGATGTCAAAAGGGGAGAGGATAATCACATTGATGTGTTTGATGTTCATTAATGAGAGATCATGTGGAGAGATAGTCAAGACACTGTTGATGTATAACATGATGTATCTACATGTTGACATCAATAATTGGTAATTGGTGTTGACATCAATGTTGGTATTGCCATCACCAAAGGGAGAGATTGTTGGATCATGCTGTCATTGATGCCAATGGTTTGATTGATTGATGTCAAGTGATTGATTGATGTCAAAGGATTGATTGATTGATGATTGATGTAATATAATATGTATTGTCCCTGATGAGAATGCATAGATGAAGATGGATCAATGAGCGCCACTGATACATGATGAAGATGGATCGATGTGGTTCCATTGGTATGATGCATTGTTGGAAAATGTACGATGACTCCATTATTGTCTTATCATGATTGATAAGGTACAAATGGATGAACTCTAGTGAACCCCTTTATGGTGAAATCACTCGAAAGCCCACGGATTGAGTTATCCTAGAAGAATGGTTGGAGGACCCATGCTTGCATGAGGAATAACGAGATGAAGATCAAGGAAATGTTTTGTGAAACTATCCCGGTATGGATAGCGTTTGTCATGCAATTTCTGGTGGTATGTGGAACCACATAATTCCTCACGATTAGAGAGTTATGGCCATGAGAAGATGGAGACCACAGCTTTGGGTAATGGACCCAAGTTTGTCGATGATAATGGTATGAGTTATGATATATTTTCAGATAATACTATTCTATATGGATAGTACATGTCATGCCATTTCTGGTGGTATGTAATACGTCACATAACTCCTCAATGGTTTGAGAGTTATATTCACGGTTGGAGGACCCTCAGATGTCATCTAGAAGCCCCAAAAGGTCAAAGTAATCAAAGTGGTTTAAGAGATTTTAAAAGGTAAATAATAAAGTGAAGTGATGAGTGTATTATAATTCAAAGTGAATTCAAAATAAAATTATTTCCAATAATAATTTTAATGGAGAAATTAGAAGGGACCCAACCCCTAAAATAAGGAAAGTGGGGCCATGACCTAGAATATGTTTTTTAAGGAAGCTACTTGAGAGTATATAAATAAGAGGCAAGGCTCATTTGAAACACACATGAGAATATTGAATATCTACAGGTGTCTGAGATTTGCTAGATGATATCTTAGCCGAAAATTCTGAGGAAAGTGAAGAAAAGAATGAAATGCAAGGAAGGTTGATAAATTCTTTTGAAGGTGCTTCTATGGTATGTTATTTTCAAATCACACCATTTTCTGCTATAACTTTTTTTCTATAATGATTCAGATCCTGAAATTTCTATGCAAGTGAGAAAAACATATCCAAGTATCTGTGGTTCAAAAATCAGCATGTGGGTCGTTGTATTTTGGCGTTACACTCCGTGGAAAATATGGTTTGTGGCTAGTCCTAAACTAGTCAAAATCAGGTGTTTCGTAAAACGTCATAACTGCCCATAACATATCCAAATTCAGTGAGACAAATGTGTCAGCTAGCAAAGGATTTAGTATTCTGTTTAACAGTCAGATCATTTCATTGAATATTTTGTGCGGGCACTCTCTACAAGGACGTGCTCTTAGAATAGTTTCTAATTCAGCAAGGTATGCCATTTTTGCTATAACTCTTTTCTGAGAGGTTCCAAGTAGTGCCACTTGAGGAATTGAATAAAACACACTCAAGAACATTGTGTATCGGCCAGATCTTTATACATTACAGGCTCAAAGTTAGTATTACTCTGCTAGGTTGTTGACTAATCCAAACTAGGTATGTGAGACTAAAGAAACATTTGAAGAAATGCTAGTTTATTGTCAGCAGTTAATGGTTAGTTTATAAAAATATGATCGTAAACACCGTGTCTATTACGGGTGAAAGCTACAAATCATATTTTGATGATGAAATTGATGAGGGCTTGCTGAGGGGTAACATGTTGGAGTACATGGTTGAGGTTGATGAGTTGGCACATACATGAAGGTTGTATAGTTGATGATGTTGGTAACATATTGAAGAGTCATAGTTGATGAGTAGTTGACATGATTGGTACAACTTGGTACATATTTGATGCACTTGTTCATGGTACGGTGTTGATTACGTTGGTGTATGGTTGATGCACCCTGTTTATGGTACAAGTTGATTGATGTGCGTTGGCATGGTTGATGCACTTGTTTATGGTACGTGTTGATGCATGGTAGATGCATGGTTCGCATTTCTATTGGTACAGTTTACAATGGTATATCTCACAAGGATAGTGTGACAAGGTTCCATCATTCTACTTCTACTTCAAAGGTGGCAGGATGGGGCAAGACGTGTGGTTGTGTTTTCACCTTCCTGGCTAGAAGTGGAGAACATAGGGGTTGTGTTCCTTCCTCCGTTGTAGCCAGAATTGGGAGTTATTTCCTCGTGTTGTAGCCCCATGTTTGTGGGGTTGGAGCCTCCTTCCAGCTTGGCCGGAAATGTTGAAGTTATGCTTCCAATGAATGTAATTCTTCAAGACATATAAGAAAAAAGCATTCCGTGGTTTTATCCCGAATTGGGTTTCCACATAAAACACCGGGGTGTACCGTACTGTGTATGTGTATGATTTTTCATTTGTTCATTGCTTATTTACTCTGCAGTTATTGGATAATAATGCTTCATTGATATAACACTTGGATTATATGGTTAAATTTCTCTATTACTGATTCACCCCCCCTCTCAGTAATCCAACAGATCTATACCTTCATGACATGAACTGATCATAATTGTTATTGGATAAATCGGTAGGTGCGGACACTGACTGATCTCCCTAGATCCACCTAGATCTAGAGCAAAATAGGACAGGACACGACTCTTTCTCTAAGTTGGAGTCATTGAATTTACTATCGAGAAGGAATGAGTGACATACCTTTATATCGCTTGCTTAAGTCTCCGTTGTTTCTACTTCACTCCAGTTCTCTTATGAAATCAGGTCCAAGACAACACAAAACAACCAAAGTGAAGATAACAAAGTATATTCAATGTCAACCTATGCATATGATCAAGGAGTTATGCAATAAAATAAGAGTGATTTTATGGGAAAGGGACATGTCGTTGTATTATATTAAATCAAAGTAGAAGATACAACCAGATCACCTTGATGTCACAAGCTTCCTTTCAGTGATCCTTGGTTCCAACACACACTTTCTCTACACTTGCATGAAGAAGATCCAATACAACTTGATAGACAAATAAAGTCTTCAAGCTTCAATCCAAATAGAGTTATCCACACAATTCTTTCATCAATTATCCATTCAATCTTGCTTAACCTCTTCCTTGAGAAACCTTTCATTATATAGGAGAAGGAGAGATGGTTAAAGGGATGAGGATGATCCCACTAAATATGAGAAGTCAGTAAGATGCCAACCATGTGAATGCCACCTCATTTTCTAGAATATTCCCTTCTAGAACCTTCGTAACCTCATCTCTTTTCCAAGCTTTGAAATAGGTTCACACCCTACCTATAGAGAAGAATGCGAACAATTTGCACTCCAAGTATAGGGTTGCCTGCGAGAATGAAGGATTTTCACACCCTATAACATAAGTAGCCTGTGAACTCATCTTAAAAATATGCTTTTTAAAGGAAGACAACAGTCACTTTTCTCAGGAAAAAAGTCTTCATGAGAGACTAGACACATAACTTGTAGGGACATCACTAGAGTGACCAAAATAATGTGTAATAGAATTCCCCCCAAGTATGAGTGACAACTGAAATACTTTGTAAAATGCGTGTGTGTATCAGAAATAAGGAGCACATATATTCAAAAATATGTAAAAAACCAAGCATCGGTAGAATATAATACCATTTCTGAGGTAGGAATTCCTATGCTCAGATCACAAATGAATGAAATCATAAACGTAGGCCATGGCCACCAATCATACACCATGGATCCATGTCGCCAAAATGATACATAGCCACCAGGAATACACTGTGGATCTATGTTAGAAGACTCGAATTAAGACATATCCATGCGACATACAAAGTGGATCTATGTGTCGATACAAATCATACATACTCCATCGCAACCTGGATAAAAAAGATGAGACCCAAGGTCTTCAATCCCGTCACCTAAAAGTATGAATCTAGCCATGTGATTACATGTGTTGAAGTCGAACATGGTAGAAACCACTCGATCACCGATCATTGATGAAAACCATTAACAAGTGCGAGGGTAATCATCATTGATGTCAATGACTCCCAAGGTACCGAAGTACAATCCGAATGAATGTGAATGAATTAGATAAAGTCGAACACTCGGTGGAATCTCTCAATCAGGGATCAATGATGTGAAACCCTTGTCGAAAGTGAAGAGACCTGCCATTAAGGCATCCAGGTTCCAAGGTACCAAATGATTTCTAAGTCTTATTCCCGAATAATGAGTTAGAGTCGATGGAAAAAGACTCATCAGAGGAGGGTCTTGATGTATCCCCCATCAATGACATGAAATAAGTAACATATTTTGAGGGTGAATCAAAGTATTAATATGAGTTGAAACATACACAGGGAAGACCGAGATAGTAAGAATGGACAACTATAGATGGTTGACTCATTGGAGGGCTTGTTAGAACTTCTCTTGAACATATGAACGACATGACAAATGACTTGGTAGCACTAACTCAAAGATGACCCAAGATATGAACTTGTAGCAAGTTGGACGAGAGACAAATGGATTTTCCAACCCAAATGCAAATGACAAATAGGGGGTGTCATGTTCAATAGCGACGCTTACTACCATTAATACAAATACGAAAACACATCCCTTTCCCAAAATCCCCCCCACCATTTCTGGCGAGTACCTCTTTATTTTTACAAAAACTTGAGGAGGATAACATATGTTTGTTGATGTAAGCTCATCCTTCGGACAAGTCCCTTGAAGTACATTTAACAAACCCTAGGAAGGAGTGGTTCGGTCCCATTATGGGTCTTTCGATGTTTGTTTAACGAGTCCAAGGATAGAAAAATCGAGGGTTTTTCATGTTTTGAGAGTCTGAAAAACACTTAAAGAGAACTCTCCCAGTTCCTTTTTTGTAAATGAGTTTGACGAGACCAAAAAAGTGATAAACTATCTCCCATCAAACGTTTTATTCAAATACTTTAACGAGCGTGAAAAGAACAAGATCGCTCGACAATATTTTTGTTTTTATGGAGAGTGAAAAGAGATTAAAGGATACTCCATTACTTTCATTGTTTTCGTGTTACCATGATGAGTACGAAAAGATGAGAAAAAGTATACTTGGTTGCATTCTCATGTATTTTTGAGTGCGAGAACGAACGAAGACTAAGCTCGAGGTTTTTCCTACAAAACCCCTAAAAAAGTAGTCCTACATGTGACAAAAAAAGAAAAAATATTGGTACACTATCGTTTGGACTTCGAAGTCACTATATCTACGAAAAACCATACTCACAAGGCTATTAGGGTATTAGGTTTTTTAAGCAAAGCAATAAAAATAAAAAATCAACAAGAAATAGTAAAAAGTGAATAAATATGGGTGAAAAAGCCTTTTTTACCATTTCATTGTTACTTTGCTAAAAACTTGTCCAACATACCTCATTTTTCCCCAAATTTCTTTGCTCGATTGCGGGAGGTAAAAGCGATCATTCTGAAAATGGTTTCAACAAACAAGGTAATCTCATGATTTTCCAACTTTTTCACGGATTAAAATTGATTTTTACGGGTAATTTTAAGTATTTGAGTCCATTTTAGGGCCGATGAATGTGCTCAGGCATTCTCGCAGGTGAACCATTCGGGGCTTGCGAGAACCTAGGATTATCGCAGGTGAGCTTCAGAGAACCTGCAAGAATCTCACATTGTATGTAAGCTTCACCTGCAAGGGCCGAAAGATAGATTTTTATGCAAATTTTCACCCACTAAAAAATTATGCAAGAGGTTAAAACAAGTTGTTGACTTCCTTTTCATGCCTCCATTGCAGGTGTTGACCATCACAATGTTGGAATGGAGGGAAAGAGAACACAAGGAGGATGATTCCATTGCCAGGAATGATCTAGGTACAGTCCCTGCACTCCGAGAATGCGGGCTCTTAAAAAAATTTAGGATCCCGGGCATGAGAGCCCAACTTATATTGTTAGAATACCTGGTCCACATGTGGGATGTGGATCAATAATTATTTCATGTAGGGGTCCACACGCTGACACTAGATATCAAGGATATCTATTTTCTGACGGGGTTTTCACGACGTGGATACCATGTTACTCTGACCAGAGGTAGAGGCAGTGGACTTCCTATGAGCGAGTATGTTCACAGATATTGTGTTCCCGAGGCAGAGAGAAGCAAGGGCAAGGTCGCCATCTGGGGTGTCCAAAATTTGACCTTGTAGAATATCTTTTTTACCATTGCATGCATGGCCGGGAGCGTTGCTTCGCACATGGCTCTCCAGAGCTATTTCCAATATGTAATAGAGTGCACAAAGCCTCGAGTTTTCAACTAGTCGAACACGGTTCTTCGCAGTATGAAGAGGCAACTGACAAAGTGCAGAAGGGGTGACCTGAAGCAATTCGGGAATGGGTCACTTTTGGTGTCATTCTTCCTCAAAAGGGTCCCACTGCTACGACTATAGGTAGATTGGGGTTTACTAGCCCCACAGGATCGAAGGATGCTGAGGTGGTGTAACCTCATGGCTCGGCATGTATCAGGGCCTATAATCAAGTATAATGATTCATTTTTTGATTGGTTGAGGCCCCAGATGCTGATGATCGATGACTACGTATATGTCGGTTTATATTTCGAGGAGATCTGGATTTTGTCTTTCCTGAGGATGCTTAGTGGGGTGAATTGGGTGAGAAGTACATGTTTTTTTCTTTTTTAATGTTTTTGCAAATTTTATTATATAAAATGTATTTATGTTTATCCAAGAACTAATCAAAAAAATTATTTTAATGACACAGATGTGGGGCTGTATCGACCTCCAGGAACGTCTCTCATTCAGAGGTGAGGAGAAGCAGCTCCAGTGGCAAGATGGGATGCTGAGAACTATGAGGCAGTGGAACATAACTTAGAGGGGTTGATTATGGATGTCCCAGACATCGCTATTGGGGAGATCCCAAGATGTTATCAGAGCCATCCTGTGGGCGTGTCTGAGTCTCTTAGTCGACTGCTCTGTAGGGTAGCCCGAGTAGTTGTATTTTATGGTGAGCATCATCCGTGATGCTATTTTTTGGAAGCTATGGGATTCATATTTTGAGATTTTGATATTTGGACATAAACTTTTTGTAAAAAAAATTGATCGTTATATACATATACACGGCTTCTACCAGCTTATTTTGTGTTGTATAATACATGTGATGTGTGATTGGTTCATAAATGTCCCAAATGTCTGTCTAACACATAATTAGCTAAGGCATCAGTCAATGTATTTATACATCTAGGAATGTGTTGATATTCGATATAATCAAAATAACATTCCAAGAGGTGAATTCGTAAATATACCTGTAATAAAGTAGGACTTCATATAGCATAGACATTACTTAACTGTAGTACTAATAGCTGTGAATTGAGTCATATAACTAGGTTACAGATATTAATAAAAATAACATCAATCAACAATTCGATGGCGGCGCTATATTCTACGATATTATTGGTCACACGACCGAGGCACACACCTCGTAGACTGATAAGTTTATTTGTAGGTGCATAAATTTCCCATGCATCAGAAGCAAGGTTCTGAGTACTATGACTAGCGCCATCGGCGAAGCCAATGTGGGGTAGCGAAGACTTCGACATCTGGAAACCAAGCACAACACAAGATAAGGGGTCGAGAGCAGAGACCAAATAACGAAAAAGCATACTAAAGTAACACACAAAAAGTATGATACAATAAAATACATGCACTCATGCATAGGTGATCTTAAGCTTAGTACTTCTTTAAGTACAACCCATTTTTGGGTTCACTCAAAGGGATACCGTCATAGTCCACCAACTCATAAGCTCCTTTCTCCAATACTCATCTGATGATATAAGGACCTCGCCACATAGCTACAAATTTTTCGTCTCCTAGCATATCCCGATCTTGTTCGTAAAGGAGAACCAGATCACCTTCAGAGAAAACGCATGGCTTGACATGTTTGTCATATTGGGATTTGACGTGTTTCTTCTGGGATTCTATAACTAGGGTGGCATCGCAACGGGTTTCATATAGTTGCATGAGATACAACAGACGCTCTTCTTCGGCAGAAATGTTTTGGATAAGTTTGACAACTAGTTTTAGAGAAGGTATCTCACTTTCAATCGGAAAGATGGATTCTAGACCATAAACTAACTGGAAAGGTGTAAAACCGGTAGCAAACTTAACGGATATACGGTAAGCCCATAATGTTGAAAACAACATCGTGTGCCAACTCATTTTGTGAATCCCTATCATTCATCGAAGCATGATAATGAGAACTTTGTTTATTTCTTCAACTTGGTCGTTGGCTTGTGGATAATAGGGTATTGAGTTTTCATGGTGAAGACCCAACTTTTCAGTGAGTTTAAACATCATGAAGATTCTAAAGTGGCTACCGTGATCAGTAACGATAGCTTGAGGAACACCAAACTGAGAAATGATGTGATTGAATATGAATAATGATGCAGTCTTTCCGATATTGTCGAATGTTGGCATCGTCTCGACCCATTTCGTAAAATAATATACGGCTACAATAATGTATCCATGCCCCCCGACTAAGTGAGGGTGACATGTCATGAAATCTATACCCCATTTTGCAAAAGGACCAACAGAGACCACAGGGTGTAGAGGAGTAGGGTGTGATCATATTTTGTTGTTGTAGGTTTGGCAAGCGTGACATTTTTGGACAACGATTATACAATCGTTGAATAAAGAAGGCCAAAAATACCCCACTCGTAAGATCTTCTGGGTAGTAGCATACCCAGACATGTGACCACCACATGCTCCAGAATGGTAGTCATTCAGGGCTTTCTCGGCTTCATCAAATGTGAGGCAATGTCGAAAAACGGAGTCAATCCCACGACGATAAAGAGTATCACTGAGGATAATATACTGACAGGCTTGGTAGTGTATTTGATGGTGGTTTGTGCTAGACAAATCGGGCTAAAAATTATGAGTCTGAAGATATATGATGATATCCCCACACCAAAGGTCATCGAAATTGATCATAAAAAGGGATTCATCGGGTAAGGAATCCTCTGCTACATTTTCCATCTCAGAACAGAGAAGGTCGCATATCAACTCGGAAAACACCAAGGATTTCTTGGACTTAGCGCGTTCTAATTCTAAGTCAAAATCCTGGAGTATTACGATCTATTTGGAGTATTTTCCCCCTAGCAATTGGCGTGTAATAATGTGCTGCATAGGGTTGCAGTTGGAAATCACATTAGTCTTACGTAAGAGGATATAGTGCCGAAAACGTTGAACAACTTGGATGGTGGCCAAGGCCAGTTTTTCAACATGTAAATACTTGGTTTCGGTAGTCGTCAGACTTCGAATCAAATAATAAATGACATGTTCATCATAAGAATCATCCTCCTGAACAAGAACCATAGCGATGGTATAGTCCAAGGCTGAGAGATAAAGGAAGTAATCCCGACTGTAATCAGGTGGGAAGAGTAGTGGGGTACAAGTTAAAGATAGTTTCAAAGATTCTAAATCTTTGTTAGCAGTGGTATCCCATATGAACTCATAACCTTTCTTGAGCGATCGAGTAAATCCAAGAGTTAGCTCAACATAGTTGGGGATGAAACGATGGAGAAAGTTTTCCTTCCCTTGCAAACTTTGTAGTTGGCGAAGTGAGGAAGGAGGAGGAAGATTGAGAATCACCTCGACCTTCAAAGGATCTACCTTGATCCCTTGATGTGAAACAATAAAGCCTAGAAGTAGGCTAGATTCTACATAAAAAACACATTTGTGCAGGTTTAAGCGTATACGGTAGAACCGACATCAGAGGAAAATGGATCGGAAGTGTGTGGGATGATCGACACGGTGCATGGAATGAGTCAGTAGGTAATCAAGATATGGTTGGACAATGTGATTTATATCATGAAAGGCATAAGACATAGCACATTCAAAAGTCGCACTGACATTATTTAAACCAAAGGGTAGTTTCAGGTAGGCGAAAGTTCCCCAAGGACAAATAAAAGCGGTCTTGTGTTGGTCAATGGTTACTATATTTATTTGATTATATCTGGAGAAACCATCCATCAAAGAGAATATTTTTCTCCCAACGCAATCGTCAATCATCTAGTCAACGAAGGGGCTGGGAAAGTTGTCTTTAGGACAAGCTTTGTTAATATCCCTATAATCGATGCACACACGAATCATACCTTGTTTTTTGTTAACCATACCAAGATTGGAAACCCAGTCAGTTAGAGCCACAGGGTAAATAAATCCAACTTTAAGAAGTTTCTCAAATTCAAGCTTGATAGCAACTACTTTACATGGGTGGACCGGACAAAGTCGTTGTCAGGCGGGCTTAGCACCTGGGTATGTCTTAATCTCGTGAACAACAATGTCAGGGTCAATACCTGGCATTTATTCATAGCTCCAGGTCAAGACTTCACGGAATTATTGAAAAATAGATTTATAGGTGACAATTTCGTCATTGGAACACGATCCTCTGATGTGCACGTTTTTGACAACTCCAGGTTTAATGGATATGTTGAGGGGGATGGTGGGTGAAATATTAGTTAAGTTCCCTTCGTAGAACAGATTGTGTGTAGACTCGGGAATGGTAGAAATTACCACAACGGTCGACGGAGTCGAGATCCGTTGGTAACTCTCAATGGTGTGTTGTTCCAGGAAGAGAATGGAACGATGATGTCTATCATCCCAAGGAGTATCTTCAATGGACATAGAAGACATAATCATCTCGTCGGTAGGAAAAATGACGCGGAATGGATCTGTAGATAACTCACCAACAAAGGAGGTAGAAGGGGTGGCCGATTGAATGGCTTGATAAGTGGACTCGATCGAGCTCAAAGTAATTTGGTCACCATAACGAAGATGATCATCAGGGTTGGGTACTATCCATGGGTCATAAGACACAGGGGTTTCATGAACAGAGGTGGAGATCATGTTGATCAAGTCGACAAACGGATGTGGAACATCGGGTGGTGGAATGGGGAAAGTACCCATCAAAGAGGAATCTTTAAGAAGACCCACACCGACGTTCTCATATCCAGGGGGGGTTTTGCAATGAAAGGGATGTTTCTGGTACTTGTATCAGAGTTGAAGAAGGATAATTGGCCCACCGTAATGAATTTTCCTTGATGTTGGAAATGTATGACATGGAAAAGAGTGGACACAATTGCGCGCATGGAGTCGATCCAGCTACGACCAAGTAAAAGGTTGTAATCGAGAGGAGCGTCAAAGACTTCAACTTCAACATTGACCATTTTTCCTTCTAACGTAATAGGAAATGAAGGGAGGACACCATAAGGCTTAAATCCAGAGCCATTAAAGGATTTGAGCGTGTTGTGGGATTCAGTTAAAGGAGGAGAGTCGATGGCTTTCCAGCAGGTAATAGACATGACACACGTTGAGGCACCTTCATCAATAACAGTTCTACAAATGTTCTTTTTGGAGATAATAACTTGTATTTGGAATGCAAGTTGGGGGGGTAACCTTGGAATGTGATATTCCAAGTAAAAAATTATTAAATTTGTATCGGTAGGGTTGATTCCACCAATAGCTTTCAACAGTGCCTTTCGTTGTATAGGAAAACTATGAAGGACTTAGAGGGCTGACATCATGGATGGTGCTTGGGCCAGATCTTCGACAATACTGTAGTTCTGGGCAACACGTTCATGAGGATTGAAAGAAAATTTTCAGACAACACCCTTTCGGGGAGGGCGAAGAACTGTATCTAGGCTCGGTCATTCGAGATGAAGAGGACCATTGGTAGGTGGAGTCATGGGAGATGGTTGGACCAATGAAGGAGGTATTTCATCAACCTTCTCTTTGGAGGAAGAATAATCTTTGGCTCGCATGGTAAGTGTGATGTCATTCTTCTTTGAATCACTTGTACACATTAAGACATAAGATGTAGTGGAGGGGGAAGGTTGGTCATGAATGACCAATTGGGCCTGCTGTTGAGAAGGGAAGGGTTATGACAACACGGCCAGAGTAGGCAATTTCGGGGTCCCTTGAAGAAACTTAGTAACCTCGGCTCATATTGGACAATCCTTAGTGTAGTGGTAATCACCACAGATAAGACAAGGGTATAAGGGTTTGCACTTATCTTTATCATCAACAGGTTGTGTTTTGGTCTTCTCAGATTGCAAATTATTTTTATCCTCCTTGTTCTTGCCCTTCCCTTTTTTGGATTTATTTTTTCCGGTGGGGGTAGATTGAATAGAGTTCACCTTAGAAGTTTTTCCGGTGGGAGGGGTAGGAGATTGAGCATTTTGAACATTAGAAGAAACGTATTTGGGGTTGTTTCTAGACTCTTGGACGGAATGGGGTTGGGAATGGAAAGTGAAAATCACACCATCAGTTGCAAGAGAAGCAACAGTAGTAGTTGAAGTAGTAGAAGTAGAAGGATGAGGTGTGTCAGGGAGTAAGTCATAAAGAGTACCCATTTGTGAGTAAATGAGATCGAGGTATTGAGCACGACTAATCGCCTGTTCTTCTATGACAAATCCACCCATGGCGATGTCACGAGAGATGTCATTCATGAATGATTTTGTGAACCACTCTGCCATCAACTGATCGAGAAGTTCGAGTTTGATGAGACATCATCTCCCTCGCCACTCATGAATATGATCAGAGATATGAGTGGCTTTGGTTTGTTTAAAAGAACTCAAAATTTTGGTTCCCGTTTCGTAGCAGATCGGTAACTGGTAGTGGGTGAGGAAAGCCATAGCAAGGGTGTTGAATTCAGTGAAGAATCCTCATGGTAATTGTATATACCACTTCGCGGCAGAACCTGTGAGAGTTCTTTGAAAAAGGCATAAACGAATAGAGTCATCCATCAAAGAGTTGGATGAACACCAAAGGTGAAAAGTCATTACATGATTGTTCAGGTCCTCTCCTGGTTTACCATCGAATTAAGGGATGTCGGATGGTAGTTTGGCCGGTATCACGGGCCATTGAGGAGAGTGATGGATCAGGTCATTTAAAATTCTCGACAGACCAGGGAGGTCCAAGGTGGCTAAGAAGGGTAATTGTCTATTCATATGTGGGTACTGGTGAGTTTGGGGAGGGAGCCTTGTAGGTATATCAGTGGGACCATAAGCAGTTTTCATATAATGTGAAGATCCAGGCAAATTCGGTTGTTGGTGTGGAGGTAAGTAATTTATAGGGTTGTATTGGTTGGGGTTGTTCCCTTGAATAGGGGCATGGGGTTGAGTGTTCGAGTCCCAAATAGGATTGGATGTACCTGGATATGGTTGTCCTGTACTAGGGGGTATGAAGGAGCTAGCTTGAGGCTGTTTCCCCCTAGTCGAGTGAGGATTATTTTGGATAAGATAGTTCCAATAATGGGCCAAGGATGGAGGTATGTTTTGTCCATAGGGTGGGGTAGGTGGGCTTTCCCTCCAATCGAGGGTTCCGTCCCAATTGAGATTTTTCCTGCAAAAGGGGATTAGGTTTGGCCTCCTTGGTGAAATTGTCCACCGACAGGAATATGGTAATTAGGTGTGAAAGATGGGATGGTGCCACTAGGGTCGGTGCCTCTGATAGAGGATGGAAGAGGTCCTCTAAAAGGGGGTCGAGGAAGTGTCATAATGAAAACAGGAATGAGATGGTGCCCAAAAGGAGTGGAAATTCCAGGAGTCCCAGATGCGATTTGTGTAGGAGTGGGAATAGAAGCATTCAATGCATGATATTCGGGGGGAAGTGTTGGGATGAATCTAGGAGAAAACGATGTGCCAATGGGAGCTTAGCTAGTGTTGATGGGAAAAATTGACCGTTTGTCAACTGGAAGAGCAAGTCCAGTCCGGGGTTGTCTAAATAACCCAAGCCATTTGGTATAACTCTTTCTGACGGGTTTAATGGCTCTGTTGGCCAATCTAAAATTCCTAGAAGAAACAAATAAAATAAACAAAAGAGCTGAAATAACTAACCAATTACTAAACACTAT
>SNQJ01S0042064.1:40353-65856 GCA_010110895.2 Picea sitchensis
CGTTTTCGTGTAAATTGAGATTTTTATGCTCATTTCTAACTTTTGACATATACTCTTGTAATAAATGTCTCATACTACAATGAATGTCTTAAGTTTGTCTCAAAGCAAGCCAAGGTATGGAACTATTTGAAAAGGTTGATTCTATAGCTCATTATAATTATCAAGATTCTAATAGGGGCCCATTAAATTTTGTAAAAATATAGGGGGAGTTGTTGGGGCCCAACAGCTAGCCACCGTAATCCTGGTGTGAGGACGCGTAGAATCTAGGACCATTGTGTAATGGACCATTTGTAGGGGGATAGTCAAGATGTCATCGATTGGCAGAGCATCTGAACCAGTAAAATAATAGGCAGTAGTAAAAGTTATTGCGTCTAGATCGGATGTTTCGAGAAGCTCATGTGTGACAGTGATATCAATGCCTGCTCTTGAGCCAAATATATCCCGTCTAAAAATTCCAGTAGTCCAAAAAGGAGCTTGACCCTCAGGTCCTATGAAAGGTCCGGTCGGTAATCCATAAGACTCAACAACTATTTCTCTAGAAGAATTCACTCGAACAATACGTCTCACAAAGTCGGGAGGAAGTCAGAAGTCCTCTCGAGAATTGGTAATTTAGAACCGTTCTAAAGGGTTAGTTCTTTCCACTTGCGGAGTGACAACGTCTTGGAATTCACTATGTTGAGGAGATCCCTCCGGTGAGTTGGTAGGTAAGAGTCGAGAACCTTCCAGATCTTCTGGGGGTAGGCCTTGCATTCTACGTGAATGACATGGAGGGTCAATTGTGATTGAGTTAAAATCTTACGAAAGAAATTCTATGGATAACTTGGGTAAAAAACCAACATGCGCTAGTAAAATCTAGGAATCAAAACCAGGCAAACAAGACCTTCCAATTCTGAAGTCAATAGTTGGTGATGAAATCCAACGTCGCAACGACGAGACAAGAAGGGGTTGGGCGAGGGTGGAAAAGTTATGTTGACGACTTGCTTAACAGACTTACACCCTGGTGCAAGCTCCCACACATAATCGTAGGTATACCCTCCAAGGAGCCCGAGCGAGTTTGGCCAACGTTGATTCTAGGTACCGTGAATAATTACCCCTTCACAATCACCTTGTCTAAGACCCTAAGAAGATAGGATACTAAGGTTACCACAAACAACAATGATGCCTAGGGAAACAGTCGACAGTCCGATCCACACGCAAGGGAAGGGTATCTGGCCCGAAATCAACTTGAGAGGCTTCCACTCATCATTGTGGATATACCTTCAACTGACCCCCGTAATATGTACAATATCTACACCGATATCAACAAAGCAGGGTGAGTAACTCTATCAATCTCAATGCGACCTCAGGTTTGACCCTTGTGTGAGAAGAGCTTCCCAGGACAAAATACGACAAATGCAATTTGGCATTCCTTATCACAAGATACTATGTGTATTTTGTGCTTTGGAGAGTGTGTCTCACTACCTATTCCAAAGCTCTAGCCTAGCTAATGTTAGTGCAAAAGAGCCCTAGAAAAGTTTCTAGTTGAATTTTAATGTTTCACAATATTATTAAAGGTTGTTGTTACACAAAAAAGAGACATAAATGAAACCAATGTTGTGTAAGATTCTGACCCAACAATCCGTAAATAGGGATGAATGATACAAATTTGTGTTCGATGAATTCTATCTATAGGAGGGAAAGAGGATTTTTCTGGAACAATGCGAGCTACGATGTACGATCTTTCTTGAAATGTAATATCAAACAATCATGAACAATGCAAATTCCCTATTCGTTCTCTTTCAATATTTGAATGCCAATATTTTTCGAATAAATGATTTCTTAAAAAAAAAAACTCTTTAATTTTTTATTAGAAACCAAGCAATAGGGATGGAACTAAGAAAAAATAAGCAACCAATGAAAATGATATACTCAACAAACACCCAAATTGATCTTTCAATGAAGATAAAAATAAACTGACAAGACCAGTCTCTTCAAATGCACATGGACAACAATTTTCCAAGTAGTAAGCAATCGAAAAGAACAATTAATCCCAACTTTTAATCCAATCAAAGGATCTCGACCAAACAAACACTCGGATTTTAGAATCGAAGATTATACCCTTGTTAAGAAAAGGTCAAGAGGTAAAAGTTGAGAAAAAATGATCAAGAAGAGTTTTCGATTTTAAAAAACTAATCATTCGTAAGATTTGAAGTCAATAAATAATCAATCACTAGAAAAATAAGTTCTTCCCAGATAAACAAATGAATCTGGGCATTTGAAGACACAAAAAGACCTAATCCAAAGTTTTTACAGGTGAGTTCGCAATCTGGTAGTGGGGTACAGTGCGAGAATTAGGGATTCTCGTAGCCTAGACACAGGAAGGGTGAGAGAAGGTCACACTGAACTAAACAATAGGGTGCGAACTTCAGTGATTCTCATAGGCCATAGAAATTTACAGTGCAAGAAGGTTTGTAATGAAGCAAAATTTGGAAAAAGGACAGAACTTTTGAGTGAACTTCTGGATCCAGAGAGTCTGTAAGGATCTCCTAAAGACTCAGAGATTGATTGAGAATGAAAAGGGTAGGTCAAGAGAAAAAGGCCAAGAAAAAACCACAAAATGGGTTGTATCCCCATTGGAGTCACCAATTTTGTTATTGGATAAATTGGTAGGTGCGGACACTAACTGATCTCCCTAGATCCACCTGGATCTAGAACAAAACATGACAAGAGATGACTCTTTCTCTAAGTTGCAGTCATTGAATCTACTACCGAGAAGGAATGAGTGACATACCTTTATATCACTTCCTTAGGTCTCTGTTGTTCCTACTTCACTCTAGTTCTCTTGTGAAATCAGGTCCAAGAAAACACAAACCAACCAAAGTGAAGATAACAAAGTATATTCAATGTCAACCTATGCATATGATCAAGGAGTTATGCAATAAAATAAGAGTGATTTTATGGGAAAGGGGCATGCCGTTGTATTATATTAAATGAAAGTAGAAGATACAACCATATCGCCTTGATGTTTTAAGATTCCTTTCAGTGATCCTTGGTTCCACCACACACACTTTCTCTACACTTGCATGAAGAAGATCCAATACAACTTGATAGACAAATAGAGTCTTCAAGCTTCAATCCAAACAGAGTTCTTCACACAATTCTTTCATCAATTCTCCATTCAATGTTTTTTAACCTCTTCCTTGAGAAGCCTTTCATTATATAGGAGAAGGAGAGATGGTTAAAGGGATGAGGATGATCCCACTAAATATGAGAAGTCAGTAGGATGCCAATCATGTGAATGCCACCTCATTTTCTAAAAGATTCCCTTCTAGAACCTTTGTAACCTCTTCTCTTTTCCAAGCTTTGAAATAGGTTTGCACCCTACCTATAGAGCAGAATACGAACAATTCGCATTCCAAGTATAGGGTTTCCTACGAGAATGAAGGATTTTCACACCCTATAACATAGGCAGCCTGTGAACTCATCTTAAAAATATTCTTTTTAAAAGAAGACAACAATCACTTTTCTCAGGAAAAAGGTCTTCATGAGAGCCTGGACACATAACTTGTAGAGACATCACTAGAGTGACCAAAATAATGTGTAACAGTAGCCACGAGAATTACACAGTGGATCTACGAAATAAGAAAACATAGACATAGACCAATACAAAGTGGATCTATGTGACAGTATATATATCAATATTCTCAAAAGAAACTCCTTTGAAACTTGGGTAAATTAGATATCAGAGTGAACACTCAACCCAGGGTCTTCTTACCAATCCCTATGTGGCACAAATATAACCATGTGAATAGATTTATTGATGTCGAACATGGTAGAAATCACTTGATTACCGGTAAATAAGGTAAACCATTAACAAGTGTGAGGGAAATCACCATTGATGTCAATGACTCCCAAGGTACCCTAGTACAAGCCATCGAATGTGAATAGATGGGTCGAAGTCAAACATTCGTGGAATCATCTAATCAGAGATCAATGATGTAAACCCATTGTTGGAAGCAAGGAGGCCTGCCTTTGAGGCATGCAGGTCCCAAGGTACTAACTGGTTTCTAATTATAATTCCCATATGATGTGTTGAATTCGACAGGAAAAGACTCGTCGAAGGAGGGCCTTGATGTATCCCTCATCAATGACGTGAAACTGACATAGAGATGTAAGTTGGTGGATACAAAATGAGAATGGACTGACACAGGTATTGAAACTAGAATTTTTTTATGGTTGACCCTCAAAAGGGATACTTCCCTTGAACACTAGGGCACAAACGACAGAAACATGACATGGACCATAACATGATTCAATGGATACTATGAATTTCATCAGGTGACCCAAAGGAGTAAAGAAATTCAGAGGATTGGTTTAGTACAAAGGTTCAGTGGATTAAAATGTATGCAAAGACAAAGTGTCATGTTCAAGGGCGACTTTAAGAGTGACCTCTGATGTTTTCAAAAACTGCTTGGCTTGGTTCCTTCAATTTTTTCCCCCATCCAAATAGATGAGTACCTATTTTTATTTTAACAAGCTCGAGGAGGATAACACATGCTCTATATAACTCACCTTCGGTAAGTTCCTGTTCTTTTGTTTAACGAACCTGAAGAAGTAAGGGTTCAGTCCCATGTGGTCCATTCAATGTGTGATTTTTTAACGAGTCCAGAGAAGGAAAACTCGGTTGTTTTTCATGTTTATAGATCTGAAAATAACTTAAAGGTGACTCCAGGGGGTTCCTTTTTACTATATCCATGCGATTCTGAAAAAGAGATAAAAGTCTACTCGGTTGTGTTCTCATGTTTTTTCGAGCGTGAGAAGGAACGAAGACCATGCTCGTTAGTGTGTCAAGGTTAAATTGAACAATACCACTTTGAAACCTGCAATTGATGACAAATATGCATTCTAGGGAATTAATAATATCTACAAAACGATTTTAAAACCCAAAATAGACTATAGGTTAGAAAAAAATGAAGTCTATATCAATGAAATAGGGTTAAAAAATGTTTTTACCATTTCATTTGTGCCAAAAACTTCTAGTAGTGGTGAAATTGACTTTGGAGAGATATTTTTTGAAGTCATTGGCATTGGAGCTATAGTCATCCAATTCTTCTTTCGTCTGGATCAGGTTGGTCCTTAACACCTTCCAATCATTTCATACGGTTTACAAATTTATTTTAGGTAATTTTTTTTGTCTCATATTTTATTCCCTAGAGAGCCCTAGGCACCGAAAAAGATCGATACTCCCTCAAAGGGTTGAGGGGAGCGTTGCCCATGATTTTGGTGCTCTGGTGTGCACTATAGGGGGTGATAGTTCTCCGAGTGTGCAATTAGGGGAGAACCGACATAGAAAGCAACAATGAACTGATTTTTAAGTCAAATTTATCCAAAAAATTGTTATAATGAGATGACTAATGGCTCTTAATTGGTTGTGCTTGTAGTTTGTACTAGTAAAAAGCCATGATTGAGTGGAAAGAGCATGATCATGAGCTCAATGACGTAGCGGCATTACAAAACCCCCAAGCGAGGGCCGCATTGAGTAATTGCAGCCTCCTCAAGTATTTTAAACTCCATAAGATGAAGAAAGAAGTCCTTTTACTTGAGTACATGATTGGGTTGTGGAATATTGTTGAAAATGGATTCCAAATTGGGCCACAAATGCTCAACATTGAGTTAGAAGACGTATATTTTTTGACCAACCTCTTAAAGAGAGGGGCCCCTATTATCTTATCTGGACAATGAGCAGTTATAGTGCTTGTGGAAGAGTATGTGGAAAATCATTGTATTCTGGGATCGCGATTGGTTGGAGGCAAAATCGTGATAAAAGGTGTTAAATATTTTCCTCTTTGGTCCATCTTATTTTCCATCACAAATTTTCTAGGTAGTACCAGTGCACACTTTTCTTCGAGATTGCAAATGGCCTATTCTTTACAATGTGTGGAGCCAACTTTGTTTAACTGGAGCATAGATTTCCTTTGCAATGTGAAGGATCAAATTTTGAGGTGCAGGATGGGGAAACATAAACAATTTGGGTATGGTTCTTTTTTGGTTTCGTTCTTCTTAGAGAAAATCCCATAGATTCAACCATAGATCGCACAGGCGGTATGATCGATAGGTGAACCACGCATGGAGCATTGGAGGAGTTTGTCCCCAAGGCTAGGAACCGACTAAGAATTCAAATTCACAGGTGACTTCTTTTCTTGGCTAAGATGACAAATGATTTTTATTGAGGACTTTCCATTCGTTGAGGTATCGTGGATCTGGTTCTTCCAGATGGAATAGAGTGGGATGCGTCAGGTATGAAACCAAATACCTTGTCAAGTGCTTTTTTATTTTAAAGTTTATATTATTTTTATGTGTAATTAGAGGGGCTTTTAACATATGTATTGTTTCACCATGCAGACAGAGGAGCAACATGTCTGGAGGAGGTGTCAGCATTAGGGTGTTGCAGAGACACAAATATAGTTGTAGAGTGTGAGGTAGCAATGGGGGGTTTCTGGGAGGTTGAGAGAATCCTTTGTGGTCTTACGATGGGTGTCCCTCCTCTCAGAAAGCAAGATGTACCCTTGCACTTACAAAGACATACAGTGGGAGTTCCCGAGATCCTGAACTACCTGCTTAAATGAGTGGCCCATGGAGTAGTGTGCTACTTAGAGCACAACCTGGTGCAGGAGGATCAATATCCTCCAAATGTTTTGTGTAGTTTGTATGATGATATTATGGGCATGAGGACCAAAATGTTTCCCTTCTATGTACATTTTTTTATGTAACCAAACATTTTCTATCACGCATTTTATATATACAGATATCCAAGTTTTGGTGGTGCCAAATGATGTTTGCAAATGATGATGTCTTTATGTGATGCATTTATTTTACATGTGATGTGTTTTATATGATTTGTTTTCTTTATAAAAAATTCATCTATGCGCAAGATACCGATCCATAATATAATTTGCTAGTGAATTCGAAGTTGTGTTGAGTCCTCTTGGTATGTGTTTGTACTCTATAAATTCAAACATTCTTTCAAGACGATGAAATCGTAGGTGGAGACACAATAGGATAGGATTGTGAATGGCGTAGAATCAATTAAGCTGACAGACCACGAGTTGAGAATCTAGGTTAATGATTATATAAGATATACCTAGGGAGGAGACCTTGGTTAAAAGTCCAATGATAGAGTGATATTCTACCATGTTGTTGGTTTCCGATCCTAGGGAAATGCCTCTTGAACTCACTAACTCATTAGAGTTGTAAATGACCCAAGCTGCAGAAGCAATGTTTTGGGTGTGTCGACTAGCGCCATCCACAAACTCGACAAATATAGGAGAGGAAGATGTCATCTCCACATGCAATCACAAGAAAAAGTATACATAGCTAAGACAAAACTCATACATGCAAGATAAAAAGACACACCAAAACTAAAGTACAATAGTGTACAAAGCACACATGCTAGATGTTCTATGCATAGTTCTTCTTAAGGTAAATCCCATTCTGGGGTTCACCAAGAGATATTTTTTCATAATCAAATAGCTCGTTGACACCTCTATGTAATATGCGTTTCACGATGTAAGGACCATGCCACAGAGGTTATAACTTGCCTATTCCTAACTTATCATGATCCTGGTCATAAATGAGGACTAGGTCTCCTTCTACAAAAGTACGAGGATGGAAATATTTTTCATATTGACACTTCATTAGTTTTTTATACGTCTCATTAACGAGAGAAACATCGCAACGTGTTTCATCTAGCCTAGTAAGATATAGGAAACATTCTTCTTCAGCAGAAGTGTGAGGCAGGATTTCTAATTTAAGTTTCAACGAGGGAATTTCACACTCGATTGGTAATATGACTTCTATTCCATATACTAACTAGAAATGAGTGAATCTAGTAGCAGTTTTTACCGAGGTAAGGTAAGCCCAGAGAGTGGAGAAATTTGTAGATGCCAAGATGTTTTTTTTTCCCCCACCATACGTTGAATCATGATTTTAAGGACCTTCTTGATAGCTTCAACTTGTCCATTTTCTTGAGGATAGTAAGGGGATGAGTTCTCATGGCGAAAACCCAACTTGGCATGTAACTCACTTGTCATTTGGTTTTGAAAGTGTGAACCATGATCAGTGACAATAGATTTTGGAACACCAAAGTGAGTGATGATGTGTTTGAATATGAAAAGAGCTGCAATACGACCATCATTAAGAAAACTAGGCATAGCCTCAACCCATTTCGTGAAGTAATCAATGGCGACGATGATATGACCATGCCCCTGGCTAAGGTAGGCTTACACTGCATAAAATCAATGCCCCATTTTGAAAAGGGGTCGATGGAAACAACAAGATGCAACAGAGCAGGGTGGGTGTATGCCTTTTTATGAAAAACTTGGCAAGGTGGGAATTTTTTGACAGCCACAATACAAGGTGGGAAGGTGACCGCCACATGGTCCAAGGTGAAAATCATTAAGGACATGTTAAGCCTCATCATGAGTTAAACAATGTCATAGGATAGTGTCAATACCACGACGATACAAAGTGTCATCGATGATAAGATAGCATTTAGAATGGTGACAAATATGACGACGTTCTTCATGGGAGATATCGGGCTGAAAACCCTGGGTTTGAAGATAAAGAAGGATATCTCCATACCAAGGATTAGACATGCTATTGAGGAATATAGATTCATCAGGGAGAGAATCTCTAGGCTCAGTATCTTCATCAACATGGGGAAGATCGCAGATAAGTTCCGCAAACACCAAGGATTTTTTTCCTTAGGACCTGGAAAACTCAATATCGAATTCTTGAAGAATAACGATCCATTCGAATATTTTCTCCCAAGTACTTGACATGTCAGAATATTATACACGGGGTTTGAGTCCGCGATGACCGTGGTAGTGCATAACAAGATATAATGGAAAAATCTATGGACAACAATGACGGCTACCAGAGCCAACTTTTCAACATGTGAGTATCGGAGCTCGGGACTGGATAGACTCTTGATCAGATAGTATATCACATGTTCTTCACCATTAGAGTCCTCTTGAACTAACACCATAGAGATAGTGGAAGTAGAGGCTTCCAAGTAAAGGATGTAGTCTTGTGCATAATTCGGGGGATGCAACAGAGGTGTATTGGTCAATGCATGCTTAATAGCATCAAAATATCATTGAGCAATGTCATACCAAATGAAAGGAGTGTATTTCTGCAACAATCACATAAATCCTTTTGTAATCTTGACGTAGTTACATATAAAATGGTGAAGAAATTTTTCTTTCCCTTGCAAACTTTGTAGTTGGGATAGATTATTAGGCAGAGGTAAAGAAAGGATAGCTTTAATCTTTAAGGGATCCACCCTAATCATGTCTGTGGAGACAATGAAACTAAGGAGGCGACCTAACTTGACAACAAAGATGCACTTGTGTGGGTTCAGATGAATACGGTAGAACCGACATCGAAGAAAAATAGCCCGTAGATGACCGATATGGTCTGATCGACTGGATGAATGGGCAGGTAAATCATCAAGGTAAGGTTCCACAATATGTTTGATATCATGGAAAGCATATGAAATGGCTCGCTGGAAAGTAGCACCAACATTTTTGAGACCAAATGGTAGCTTACGATAGGCGAAATTTCCCCACAGGTAGATGAAGGTTTTCTTATGTTGATCAGTGGGTAGAATGTCAATCTGGTTGTATCCGTAAAATCCATCCATGAAAGATAAAATCATGTTTCCATCGCAATTATCAATGACTTGGTCGATGAAGGGTGTGGGGTAATTGTATTTTGGACAAGCCTTGTTAAGATCCCTATAATCAATAGAGACATGAATGGTCCCTTGTTTCTTAGTGACCACAACAATGTTAGAAACCAATTCCGTCAAGGGGACATGATATATGAAGCCATATTTTAACAGTTTCTCAACCTCTGCCTTAATAGCCACATTTTTCTTGGGATGAACCGGGCAGCGTTTTTGTCAAACAGGTTACTTGGGTAAGTTTGTATTTCATGTAAAACGATTGAAGGATCGATCCCTGGCATTTCCTTGTAGCTCCAAGCAAATACATTGTAGAATTGTTTAAATAAAGTGGTGTAAGAAACCACTTCCTTGGACGAATAGTTAGCACCAAGATTAATATTTTCCACAATACCTTCCTTGATTGAAATATCAATAATGAGTGTAGAAGATATGTTGCCTAAATTCCCCTCAGAAATAGTATCCTGGGTGAGTATAGGAGATTGTGGAGAATCAAGAACATCGTGGGGGAAGATAGAGAGTATATCTTCCTGAATTTATTCAAGAGGTGGAAGAAGAGAGGATCAATGATGATTGATGTCCCAAGGTACTTCGTCAATTCTAAGCATTTAGATAATGGATTCATCTGTAGGAAAAATCTGGGAAATGTAGTCAAAAGAAGAAGACTAGGAGTTCAACCAAGATGGAATCAAATAAGTGTCAGGTGCCAATAGATGTTGGTAATCCATGGATGGAGAGGCAGATTGAATAGTAGCATATGAAGCTTCGACCAGACTAAGTGGCATAGCGTCACCTAGTGCATCTAACTCTAAATGATTAGGGACAATCCAAGGATCAAATGATTCTAAAGACAGATAGGCCATAGTCGAAATCATATTGATTGTGGCAATATGTTGTGTGGTAGGAGGAAGTGGTGTAGAGAAAGTACCCATAAGGGAAGAGTCTTTTAAAATACCTACACCAATACTTTCATACGTGATATTATGATCTCCCAAGAAAGGAATATTGTTGGTGGCAGGAGAACGAGCGTCGTGTGTACAGAAATATAACTAATCGATAGTGACAATTTTTCCTTGATGAGGTAATTGCACACATCGAAACATCGATGAAGCGACGACAGTCATGGAATAAAACCAACTTCTTCCTAACAGTAAGTTGTAATCGAGGGGAGCATCGATGACCTTGACATCAACAAAGATAGTTATTCCGCCTAACTGAATGACTAAGAACTGCAAGAGTCCATGAGGATGAAAACATCACCCATCAAATGCGTGCAACATCGTAGGGGATTTTTTAAGTGCGAGTGAATTTAATCCTTTCCAACAAGATAAATACATGACACAAGTGGAATCTCCCTCATCCAAAATAGTGTGGTGAATGTGTTGGTTGTGAACAACAACATCAATTTGAAAAGAAAGTTGGTGAGAAATTCATGACTTCAAATTGTCTAGGTTAAATGTGATATTGTTGGATAACTCAGGATCAATGGCACCAATGGAAGCCAAGAGCGTTCTACGTTGAATTGGGTAGTGCTACAGAAATTCTAGTACATACATAACACATGGTGCTTGAGCCAAATCTTCAACAATGTTGTAGTTTTGGGCGGCACGTGAACCAGGATTAAAATTAGATTTTTAGATGGTTCTCTTGGGAGGGCATAATATAGAGTCAAATTTTGGTTTCTCTATCTGAAGTGACCCAGATGGAGGACTAACATATGGAGGACTAAGGGAGGAAGGAGATGGATCCAGTAAAGAACCGTTAGTGACCTTTTCTTTGTCAGTTTTAGCTGGTGTGTCATATGTCGTAGAGAGAGTGGTTAAATCAATCCCATTGAACATATAAATATGGGCACTTTTTGAGGCTTCATCATTAGGAGGATGGTTGGAAATGCCCCCTGTGGAGGGGGTTTGAGGAACCATAGATTGCTACTGAGGAAAATGTCATGTTAACATAGTGGACTAGGAATTACACTTGAAAAGTTTTGCAAATTTGTCACGATGAGGACAGTCTTGGGTCTAATGTTTGTCACCAAAAATACGACGTGGGAATTTTGGTTTTTGCTATGGTTTCTTTTTTATAGCAGGTGGTGGAGTGGGTTTTAGGTTGTTCATTATTATTATTCTTTTGGTTTTTTTTTTTTTCTTCTTCTTACCTTTGGATTGTTGTGAAGGGGCAGATTGAACTTCATTCACCTCAGAGACTTGAGTTGGGAGGGAGGTAGAGGAGAGTGAGGTCAATCTGGGAACGGGTGTTGAAGCATATTTATTTAAGGTTCTAGTCGACTTTGAAGTAGATTGGGTTTTTACGGTGTCGATAACTCCATCTGCATGTGATGTGGATGAAGGTTTGGATGGATCGGTAGTGGCATGGGTAGCATTGGGAATCAACTCGTACAAAGTACCAAATTGTGAATAAACCAAATCCAAGTACTAAGCCCAGGAAATGGCTTCTTTCTCGGTGACTACACCGCTCATGGAAATGTCACGAGAAATCGGGGGTAATGGAGATTTATTGAACCATTCTGCCAATAATTTGTCAGGAATAATTTCTTTGATCAACCTTCACCGTCGTCTCCACTCATGAATGTGATCAGAGATATGCATGAAGTTGGTATGACGAAGGGTGTTCAAGAGTTCAATGCTCGTCTTGTAGCATATGGGTAGTTGGAAGTGCGTGAGAAAGGACATGGAAAGGGAGTTGAAATATTGAAAAGAACCACGTGGAAGTTCAATGTACCACTTGGCTACTGAGCCTATAAGTGTGCATTGGAAGAGACGTAAACAAATAGAATCATCCATTAAGGACTTCGATGAACACCATAAATGGAATGTCATCACATGGTTATTTGGGTATTCTCTAGGTTTATCGTCAAACTTTGAGATGTCGGAAGGTAATTTAGAAGGAATCATTGGCCAAAAAGGAGAGTGTTGTATGGGATCGTTGGTCAACCAAGACAAGTCTGGGAGATCCAGAGTAGAAAGAAAGGGTAATTGTCAGTTAACCTGAGGGTGATTTTGGTGTGGCATAGGGACACCAGTAGGACCATAAACTTGTTGAGATGGGTAATTTTATCCAGTAGGTCCTCCTACATACAATTTGTTTTGTCCAGGATAAATAGGATTTAATGATGGTTTAGGAACATTCATGAGTTGGGGAAAACCCGGTGGATTCTGCGGGGCATATGTCGGTTGATTCGGTTGCAGGGAATAAAAAGATTTCCCTTGAGGGGGGTAAGAAGATTGTCCTTGAGGAGGATACACATAATCCCCGTGGGGAGGATGAACATTCGACCCTTGGGGAGGATACAATTTTTTTCCTTGAAGACCCCAGGTAGGATTTGAGACACACAAATAAGGTTGTCGAGAGGATAGTCCAGAAGGAACACGATTTGAGACTCCTCCTTGTGGGTTCAGGTATGATTTCCCCCCAGGGTAGGTTTGAGTAAACGTGCCTCCTGAAGATACTCCCCAATATTGTGAAGGGTTCCTAGTATAAGAAGGTTTCCCCCCTACCATAGTTTGATTTACAACTGGGGTTTGACCAATAAAGGGAGGTTTTCCTTCAGAAGGAACATGTAGAGGTGGCTTTCCCCCAGGAGGGGTAGGCCTGCTATAGGATGGTTTTTGTCCAGGAGGGATTGGTCCACTATATGGTGGTTTCCCCCCAGTTAGGATATGTCTCGAATTTGATTGTGTCTTCCTAGCAAGGGCCTGCATTCTCTGGTGCAAAGTCGTTCCAACAAGATTCTGTGGAACATGAGGAACTATAGAGTGAAAATGTGTAAAGGTAGGAGTAGTGGTTGGAGTGCCTTCTGTATGAGTAGAGGTGATGACTCTAGTATTAATATGGACTTTTGCTTATGTGATAGTAGGATTAATAACCTGTTCGATGGGGTGATCAATAGTTTGATCGGATGGTCCTGCCTCAACAACAGGAGTGTCATGAGGATTAAGAGGTTGTGGAATGTATTCAAAATTCTCATAAATATCAGGCCCTGATGGAGTCCTCCATACAGAATGTGCAAGTGTGTTATGTGTATCTACTACAGTAGTAGGACGAATGGGAGTCATATAGTCATCACCAAAAATGGGTTTTGTATATACCATATATGTATCGAAGCTGACCTCTCAGGTAAACCCGAGACTTCTTCTTCTATAACGTTACCGAGTGAGTCCAAGCAAAGAAAAAGTGGTTCTATAGGAGTTTTCGACACAGGTGTAGTGTGGGGAGTGGTATTTTCAACTGTAACCAAGGCTCTTTCTTAATTTTCTAACAAAGGAGTAGAAACACTCCCAGCGTCAGATTGATTTTCTACCTCTCCACGGTAGGTGTCTTCTATTGAGTTAGGACGTAAGTTTTGGTAGCCTTCTTCCAGAGGAATCCATTGCATCCTATGTTACTGGTGAAGACCTTTATCGTCTACAGGCTCAATTTTGAAGAATTATTAAAACAACAACACACACTAAAAATCTAGAAATGCCAACAAGCAAACAAACCTTCTCTCGATGACCATACTAGTTGGTGATGAAATTCAACATCACATGATCAAGTCAAGAAGGGGATAGGATATGAGTGGGTGGAACAGTTATGATGGAAAATTACTTAATGGACTTACGCCTTGGTGCAATCTTCCATGCAATGATTGTGGATTTACCCTCCAAGGATCCCAAGTGAGTTTGACCACTGACTGTTCCAGGTACAATGAAGAATTCCCTTCACTATCACCTTGTGTAAAGACCCTAAATATTATGGCTACTAAGGACACCAAGTCGCAGTCATCCCCTAGGCTGGTACATTTGACAGTCCAGTCGGAATGTATTGGCAGGATAACAAGTCTGAAATCCTTAGAGAGAACTGAGGACAAGTGGGCGGGTAGAAATCCAGAGGACCCTGAATGAATTCGGAATTCACGAAGAACTGAGACCAAATGAAGACAAATGAACCTCAAGAAGAACCCCCAATATACAATCTGACTACTACGAGCAGTCAAACCATAGAGGGATAATCTTTGTAGCTCTTACAAACACGACCTCGTGCGTAACCCCTATGTGAGAGGGGGAACCAAAAAAGCTTAAATGAAAAATTGGATTTTCCCTCCCTATCACAAGATGATAATGTTTGTTTTGAATTATTTGGAGATTTGTACTCACAGGCTAATTCAAAGCACTAATCCTAGTATAATGTTGGTGGAGGAATCTAAAAAGAAAAATTTCTAGATCAATTTTAATTAACGTTGATTTTTGTGGTTGTTTTTTACTCAGAGGTGAATGAGAGTGAAATTGATGATATTATGACTCGACTCCCAAAAACGCATAAGAAAAATGATAAGCAATATTTTCTTTCAATGAACTTATATTTAAGGGAAGGAGAAGAAATTTTATTTTCATTATCAAACACAAAAATGAAAAAATATCATACAATTGTTCTCAATCAAGAATCCAATTCAATCCTAAACTATTTAGAATATCCAAAAGCCAAATTGTGAAATTCTTTTTGTTTAAATATGAATTATAATCAACTTGATTCAAATCTTCTTATGCCAACCAGATTTCATTATTTTCAAGTTGCAAGCAATTCATAAGCAAACATCATATAAACAAAAATCACACTCTCATTATGATCAAATAAGAAGTAAAAACAAAACCAATTTTTCAAAAAGAAAATCAAAACTCAAACAAGAAGAATTTCTTGGAAATATAACTTAAAATATCAAATGGATCAAT
This sequence comes from Picea sitchensis, assembly GCA_010110895.2. Taxonomy (NCBI): domain Eukaryota; kingdom Viridiplantae; phylum Streptophyta; class Pinopsida; order Pinales; family Pinaceae; genus Picea; species Picea sitchensis. The sequence continues at coordinate 55,804 of SNQJ01S0042064.1, forward strand.
AGACATATCTTTGAACCTCCTTGTAACAACTTTCATGCAATTAGATAAATGAGAAAGTATCAAAATGACTCCAGATCTCAAAGAGGAAGAGTGATTCCAAAACAAGGAAGAATGATGCCAATATCTTTTAAAAACCAAGCAAAACATAAAAACATATTTGGAAATCAAATGGTTTCAAGCTCTACAGAAGACACATATTGATAGCAACAGTTCTGAGCATACCACAAAACCAAAAATTACACCCAGAAAGGTACCCCCAAAAATTTTCAAAAGAGAAGAAAATTGATGTTCTCGTGTAAAAGGCACCGGAGCATTGCAACGTTCTATGAAGAACTGCAGGGGAGTGCTAGCGCTCTAGATGTAAAGGTAAGGGAGCTCTAGTGTATGAGAATAAATAATTTTAACCCAGAAACCAAGCAACTCAGGAAAAATTTGAATATCAATGTGTGCAAGATGAATTCAAAACTAACAACACTTATAAAAACCAAAAAAACACAGTGAATAGGATATTAAGGTGAGCAAAGACTAAAACAAGACCAAGGAAGGAAACCAAAACTGAAATCTTCGATCCCTAGTGCAGTCGCCAATTTGTTTTGTATGAAAATTCCCCTGCGGACAAGTGAATTCCCTCTTGGATCTTAGACCCCTATGACCAAGATAGAAAAATCATAACTTTGAACACTAACTTTCCTTTAAGCATAGCTAATATAAACAATAGAGAAGAGGAAGAAGATATGAGTACCTTTTTACAAAGTTTTCCCTCATCTAGTCCAAGTTGAGCTTGATCTCCAAGTCCTTCAACAAGTCTTGCAATCCTATGAACAACAAATACAAAGCATACTTCCTATTCTACCATGATTAGTTTAAAACTAGATTCATCCAAAGAGACAATCCGATGCAAATGTACACAATCTTGAAGTAAATAGGCCAAGCACATGTATTAATGATAACAATATAAGGTTCTATAAAGTGTAGATGCAGATGTAGCAACCTCACCAAGCTCTCCTTGTCCAACCCCTTGCTCGAATGATCCACAATCAAAATGACAAGACTTTTCATTGATTATTCTCCTCCCTTTCACCATGAGGGTGCCTCCTTATATGGGCTTTGATAGGCCTAACCATCCTAGATATTCTTTGGATAAGTTGAGTATATTTCTCCATCAGTTGTGGAACTCCCCTTAGATCCAACCTTGGACTTGGATTCAATCCAAAATGACTCGTATATTTCTCAGTTGACTTCAGAGATAAGGGGGATTTGTCCCTTACTTTTCTCAACATCTTGATGCTCCCTCAAAGTGGGCCATAAAGCATTGCAATGCTCCCTGCTAAGAGGGAAATAAGTGTTAGTGCTCCATGCAAGTGGGAAGGGGAGCGTCGATGTCCAAAAATGCTTTTATGATGGTAATTTCTCAAGGTAAAAGTTTGTACTCTTCGCCAAATGACATATTTCATTATTTTAACCGGTCTTAGAGGACATTTCAAGTGTTCTTATGATGTCTCCTGCAATGCGACATGGGAGAGACAAAATTATGATTTCTATGACACTTGCGACACTTTTGACAAAAGTGCGGCACTTACGACAATGACAATGAGACATCATCGAATTGAGTAATTTTGACGTGTAACAGGGATACATCAATGACGAAAATGGACTCGAAGGTATGTAATATCCCTAGTTATAATCCCTACAATTATAATGTAATTGTATAAATATTAATTAGGCTAGTGAGATGATATAGTTGAGTGGGATAGATCGTATTGGTTGATATGGCCATGGTCCAAGATATGAAAAATGTACATTAAAATGATTAATAAATATAAATCGTTGGTTACAGTACAAGTGAGACAGTAATGACAGGGACTATGATTCCACAAGTGAGGATGTCTAAAGAGGGATCCAATGGGTCACCTATTTATATCAATTCATCCATTTTCATTATAATATTTATCCACCTTTGAAATATCAAGAGATATTAAAGTGATATAAAAAAAGTAGGTGGGACAGGTCAACTCACCAATTGATGATAGCATGGGATAAATACATCTACGTTTTGGGAAATGTGTGAGTCAATCTTGCATGAGAAGAAAAGTAAATTTGAGTTAATTTTTTAATCAATTTTTCATGTTGGTTTTTGGGAGAAAGAGGAGGGTTGAGTGCTGGAAAAATAACACCAAATATGGTATGATTGAGAAAAACCAATATTGGGTTGTGTTTTTTGTTAAATTGGGGCATGCGTGCCTATAAGAGGGAGACTATAAGCCTCTGAGTGGACTTTTTGTTGAGGAAATGGATCAAGAGACTTGAGAAGAATGTTGTGAGAATTCCTAGAACAACAGAGAATTCATAGAGTCCCGAGTAGAGAAATAGTTAGCATGTGATTGCTATTAGTTTTGTTGTTCCAAAACACAAATTTTAAGTGGGTTTAGCAGGTAGGGGTTCATTACAACTGGCATTGGAGCCAGGTTACAACACTGGGCTTGGAGGGTTTTCTACAACACAAACACATTTTATATTATGTTTTAATTGGGAAGGAAATTTGTGGAATAGAAAAAAGTCCAAATTTGTGGGTGTATTTTAGCTAAAATCAACATGGGTATGTTGAGTTTGGGAATTTAGAAAATGGGTTTTGGTCCTTGAGGAAAAAATGGTTGAATTTGTGGCATTTGCACAGGTTCTTGGGGGTGAATTTCAAGTTCACGCAACAAATAATTTGAGGTCAAAACCCCCTTAAAATTTGATTATTGTGTTTGGCTTCCTGTTTTAGAGGTTTCCTTGGATGATTAAAGGGTAGAATGTGGCTTGGAATGATTGAATTTATTCCTAGAATCCAATTTCAAGGGTTCACGACAGTCATGGTCTCAAAAAATGCAAAATTCGACTAAGTGTCGAAATGATGGAGCCATCAATACATTGTGTATCGACGAAGAAAGGATATAATTTTTGATACATTGACGAAGAAAAGAGATATTTTATGATACATCAACGAAGGATGAGCCTTAGAAATTTGTTTGTGAAGAAGGAAAATATTCAATTGAAATATCAAATGAAAACGTATTTTGGCTGTTGAAGAAAGAAACGTCGGTGACAAAAATGTTGGAAATATTGAGAGGGGGGGTGAATCAATATTAAATTTTAAAAAATTAGTAATTTTTATTAATCACCACAATAGATCAACAATGAATTTTGTATTTAAAATCAATTATATAAATATAGTTTACAAGTATTACAATGTTTATAAGAATAATATGATATTGTGAAGGACACCAATCCTCTTTAGAGGACCTACTCTTGGAGACACAAATCCCCTTCTTCATGGAACCAACCCTAGGAAGCACCAACTCCCTTGTTTTAAGGCACCAACCCTAGGAAGCGCCAACTTCCATGTTTTAGGGCACCAACCCTAGGAAGCACCAACTCCTTTTTTTTAGGGAATCAACCCTAGGAAGAACCAACTACCTTGTTTTAGACTTTACTTAGCAAAGGATATGAATCCTTCCTTGCTCCTCCCTTCCACCCTCACTACATAAGTATCTTCAATTTTCTTCTTGGACTCTGCTTCTGCTTTTGATCTTTTGATATGGACTGTAGAAACACTTTCCTTTCACCTTTTTTGTTTTCTTATATACTTTCCAAAAGGTATAAGTTTGGACCATTGTGTATTTTACCAATGAAACCTTGCGCCCCTTCATTAATTAACACAAATGGTGATTTCATTAATTGATTTTCATAAAAAAAATTAGACATTGATTTTGTACAAATATTCTGGAGTGATGGAAATGAATTTTGAACTTCTACGACATGATTTTGTGCCGAACATGCCCAATTAGTCGACTAGTGGAAAGTTTCCCCAAAACATGTGCAAGGTGGCCGGTATAGGTGGTTCTTTGAAAGCAACTTGCCCAGATTTTCCTTTCAAAACCATATGCCAGACCGACTTCAGTACATTTTACCTTTCCATGAATGTCTAAATTGACCTCCACATATCTCCTTTGTTGGTCACTATTTGAACTCAATTTGCAAACATTTTACTTGATGGAGGATATTAAAATTAGTTCCCTCTTAGCTACTAGTCACTAAAAATTCAACTTGGACTTCACCCTTTTTCATATTTGTTTCTTCATTTGATCGAAAAACATATTTTTGGTTGACTAAAATAGGATAAATTTCAAGAGTATTTCGATTTGGGTCTACCCAACTTGCTTCAACCTCGACCCGACTTTTATTTCCTAATTTAATTTTTTATTCAACTTCGACCTTTAGGTTACTTCTTCCTTGGACCGACTCGAATAAGAAGAAAATCAACTTGAGATATTCGACTTTGGTCATCTTGAATTTCTTTGGCCGACTTGAATTTCCCAACTCAATTTTCTTTCAACTTTGACCTTCAGGGTAACTTACTTCACTTCTACACAGACCGACTCAACTTAAAAGAAAATCGACTTGTGTAATTCAACTTTGGTCATCTTGACTTGCTTCGGTGTCGACTTTGAATTCCATTTCGATCTTCGAATTCTTTGATTTCTACTTCTTCTACTTATTCAACTTTGACCTTAGACTTCTTATACCTCTTCAATTTTGACCCTTGTTTTCTTTGACTTCGACTTTCAACTTCTTCAACTTCAACTTCTTGCTGAGATGTTTATACCAGAATTATTGATATCTACTTCATTTTATTAAAACACTCGAATTTGATCCTTTCTCCTTCCATTTAGATAGTTGAATTGAACCATTTAATTGTTTTGATTTGAATTAACATTTGAATGATCGAGACAATTGTTTCTGAGTCAACTTAAGGCTTGACTGGTTGAGACCTTTCTTGTTGAGACTTTTATACCAAACTTATTGAAATCTACTTGATTTTTTTTTTGTATCAATTACAATTCCAACTCCATGCCCAATATTGGCCATATTGGTCCTCTTTGCCATCAATTCCAACCCCGTAATACTAGTTCCAACATTCCCCCCCTTTGGCATTTATGGCAACAAAGTAAAACTTTCTATTTTTAATCGGGTTTTTACTTCATTTCCTCCCCCTTTGACAAAAATGATAGAAGATATATTTCTTCTCTCCCCATAAGGATATGATCCCCCTAAGGCGATGCTCCCCTTGAGGTCATGTTCCCTCTGTCTAGGTATTTCTTTCTTCTAATGAAACTTTTGTAGTTTTATTTAGATATATGAATTACTCCTGATTTCTTCCTAAGATTTTCAAAGGTGCGTCTTGGTAGAGGTTTTGTAAAGATGTATGCTATTTGTTATTTTGTGTCTACATATTCTAATTTCACCACTTTTTGAGTAACTTGATATATTAAGAAATAATATTTGAATGGGATGTTTTTGGTTTTATAATGCATTACATGATTTTTAGAGATAATTATGGCACTAGTGTTATCACAATTAAAATTTGTGTTTTCTGCATGTACATGAAAGATTATATGAGAACATCTATTCCACCGCAGAAAGAGGAGATACGTATTTTCTTGGAAGAATGGATTTTTATGTAGGCAATGTTGAAAGAGCATTTGGTTATAATTTTTTTTTAAAGATTTATGCAAATAATGACTTAATATGGAGAGTAACTATTTTGGGAGTTTTGAAACTTCGTGATGTAAGTTTGTTTTAAAAAAAATCCCAAAAAGGTATAATAAAAAGAGAGTAATAATCTTAGATCTGTGGAACTTCGATTGGTATGTTATTCTTGATCACATGGTTATGTTAATATTGATGATATTCATGGGTATGTTATTCTTTCTCATTGCTTATTTAATGAAGTTAAATATCTTTACAATATTTTCTAATAAAGTATATACTAATATGTGTTATTGGTTTTTCTTTTTATTGTTACAATGTCGTTTACATTATTGGTGGAAAAGGAGCACATGAATGTTGGAAGATGAAACTTCAACACTTTTGGTGTGTCAATTTTTCTTTAATCAAACTTTTATTTATTTATCTAAAATGGTATGTGTACATTTTATTTGAAATTTGTAGATATAATTTATTTAAAAATTTTAAATTTTAAATTTTAAATTTGAGAAATGTTTTTTTTTTTGTAGGTATGAAGAGATCTATCTCACCGATGGCTTAGATTTCAATTTTGGATTTAAATGTTAATTGCCTCTTATTTTTTGTTATTAGCCTAAAATACGTTTGGAACCTATGTATTTGGTTGTGTAACTACTGCAACTATGTGAACTTTCAGTATATATATATATATATATGGAACTCAAAATATCAATTTATTTTTTGATCTTTGATTTCTCTTATATTGTTTATGATGGTGAAACCTAACAATTTATGTTCCATGATAAAAGGTTTATATATGTTCTATGATAGTGTGCTAAAATTAAAAATGATTTATTTCATTTCATTTGTAAATATCATTGTATAGTCAAGTAGCTCATAATATCAATTTTGTTTGATTTCCAAATATGGTTGAATAGTCAAACATATCATCGTTATAGTTTCCCTTCTATTCTTAGATATTTTTATAAGTTGAAGGGTTCGTAGTCCAAGGGAATATTTCATCTATCTAATTTTTGTATATATAAGTATGTTTAATGCGTGGAATATAAGTAGTGTTAGGTTCATCATACAAATTTCTTCTTTTTATGCAAGTTGTAGCTACAAGTTTTTCATATTCCCTAATATGATATGAGAGCCAAATAGCCTACACAATTTAAATATTTCATTTAGTTCATATCTCTATTTGATTTTTATACAATGATTTTACTTATTTTAATTAATAACTATTGCATGAGGGAAAATTCCTCTCTTTTCTTTTGGCTTTTGATGTTGGTCTTGTGAATAATTTTTTTGCAATAAACAAGCTATAGTGTTTGCAACTAGGGTGAGGAAAGTGTTAACACACACTACCTCATAGTTATCATTTTGTTTATATGGAATCTTGTTGTATGTTTCCTTAAATTGATTTGAAAAAGTACAACTCTACAATGCAATGGCTATCATCAACACTTATTTTAAGTTATTTTTTTGCATATTTTCAATAATGATGTATTTATCAATGTATATCATAGTGATATTATGCATTGAAATACAAACATAAATTGTTCATTATAGATTTATATTTAATATATACATTAGAAAATAATTTGATTCAGGATATTGAAATCTAAATGCACATTGTAGCAATTTAATATCAACACTTTTGGATTCTAAAATAAACACTTTCGGAATTGGAATTGACACTTTTATAATCAAAATATACACTTTTGGAATATAAATAATTTAGAATTCACTATTTCAATATCGAAACATAGTGCCTTAAAATTAGAGGATGAATATGAATTGATTTATATGATCATTGTTAGCACATATTCTTTCAGGGGAGTGTTTTCCCTTCAGTTTAGGCCCTTGGATGACCAAGTGCGAAGAAGGGGGGCTTAAAAAACCCCACAAATGTGTTTAAACCAAATTCGGGGCACATTCTACTAAGGCCCTCATGTATCGGGACCAAGGAGAGTGCCACTTCGAGTATTTTTAATTTGAGAAATGCATGTAGGAGATCTAGGCCATCCAACCAAAGGGACACATGGCACTCGATTGGAATTTTGTGATTTCACGAGGTGGAGCGATCAAGGAACAAAGTTTTAAAACTCACGAAGCATGAAATCATGAGATGATATGAGTCGTCTTTCTTAGCAGGACGTGTGGCACATGATTAAGCATTTCATGATTTCAGGGAATGGAGAATTCAAAGGGCCGAGTTGCCAGGACTCACGAAGCATGAAATCGAGAAATGATCAGGGTTGTCTGATCAAAGGGGGGCGCGTGTCAATTGATCAGAGTGTTGCTATTTTGTGACTCAGTGTTTTGAGCATGGAATACCTCACGAGCTCGTGAAACGTGAAATCACAATGCACCTGAGAGTTGGGCTCATGGTCTCATCATCTGATCACATGGGAAGAAGGTCTAGAAAGAGGGGCTAGCGCTCATCGCATAGCTAGAATTTCATATTGTCGAGGAAAATATCGTGGCTATCCATTTTGAATCATGTCCGATCGTTGATCCATATGGGCCATTTCGCAGAAACGAGCATCATGATATTTGAAAACAAGGGGAGTGAGAACTCTTGAAATGCGAAATCCCAAAATTTCATATGGATAGGCGCAAATTCAAGGATTGCGATTGTATGGGGTGATGAAAGGAGTTTCTCAAGGGATCGAAGATCCCAAGTTGGTTACAGATAAAGAGATGCCTAGCCTTGGGATACCAGACTTGACTCGAGAGAGTTGTGAGCCTACCTGGAGCATTCATGGGTGTCAAGGATCCATCCCGATCTTGATGCAGTTAGTTAATGGTGGTGGGAGAGGTAGTTGAAACGTCGTTTCATCCCGTAAATGAAAAACATGGAGGAGACGACCATGGAAAATAGAGTTGTCAGCCTGTGGTACCCCAACGAGTAGTTTTTCCTGCAAGCCCATACCGATCCGAGATCGTGTCTGACAGAGGAATGAAAGTGTCACCTGACAGAGGAAGATGAAGATGCCAAGACTTGAACACAGTGACCAGAGAGTGATTCTGTAGGGGGGCGAGTTTCTTTGAGTATATATACTTAGTTTTTATATTTTGTAATGGCCGATGGTAGAGCAATGCTCCCAGAATTGTAAAGTTTTAATGAACTCTCTGGTTATCTAGTTATGTATATGCATTTGAGACTTCTTTTTTAATAATAGTAATCTTTCTTACTCAATCTTGTTTCCCCCTAATGCTGAAAGAGTTCATGATTGACTGGTTCACTTGAATTACTGTGACTGCATTATGATGAATGTTTGATTTTAGTGTTGTCATAGTTCCTTTCAGTTTCTTTGACATTTAAATTCAAGAAGTTCTTGTGTTTAAATCGTTCCTCCTTGGGCTGCCAAAAGACTTGATTTCCTCGGTATATCTTTACATTTTCTCACCAAAGTATTCCTCCTACTCACCCTTACTACAACTCACTGTCTGAAGTTAAACTAAGACCTCACCTGCTTGTGCTTTCCAACCCAGTTTTCTGAGTTAGAATGATACCATCCAGAGTTTGTGTCCATTAGAGCACCTTTAAATCTATTCATTGTGACATACAAACTGATGGGTATCATGATTGCCTCTACCACAATCCAGAGGTGACTTCTGGTGCTAACATTTTTGGTGTCGCTGTCGGGGATGAAATTGAAGATTTTCCCTGGAATTGAACGAAAAAGCTTACTGGTTCTCAGGTGCATTAGAACTTAGTACATTGAGATTGAAATTGTGCACTTGGTGACTCCACTATTTCGGCTCCATTGTTTCAGTGGAATTGCATCTGGATACATCTCGTAGCCCCTGGGAGAACACACCGATTGGATCTAGTCTTTGATGGTGAACAAAGACCAGACACATTCATTCTACATATCATTCACCTAGTGACTCCTGTTAATTTTTCAAAATCCCAACCCAGTTTCAGTCTCACTGAATTTTCAGTCAAATTTAAATGCCAAACTCAGTTTCAGCACTGTTTCAGCATATGTTACATCCTGGTGTTTCAGCATATGACTCAACACTGTGTTTCAACATATACTACAGCCTGGTGTTTCAGCATATACTCAGCCTGGTGTTTCAGCATATACTCAGCCTGATGTTTCAGCATATACTCACAACGGTGTTTCAGCATATGACTCAGCACTGTGTTTCAACATATACTACAGCCTAGTGTTTCAGCATATGCTACAGCCTGGTGTTTCAGCATATGCTACAGCCTGGTGTTTCAGCATAAGCTACAACCTGGTGTTTCAGCATATAAAAACTTAACAGAAATAAATTTCAAAACTGAAACATGAGGATTCTGAACATCGTTTTCAATGCAGAAATAAAATATCAGCAATATACAAAACTCAGAAAATATAGACACAAAGAATTTCGATCTAACTTCGATCCTGGAAAAACCCACAAGGGGAAAACCAGTTAGAGAGGGCTTTGTATTATTTATGAGCTTCTGAGAAATTCTTTTACAACATATTCATATTCAGATATTTACACAAACTTATCTGGACATTCCTGTAGCTTTGCTCC
>SNQJ01S0042064.1:66242-88567 GCA_010110895.2 Picea sitchensis
ATTTGCATCTCACAAATTAATTTGACTAAGACCCACATTCGGCAATTTCTCCCCTTAGGCGCCTAGGGAAGAGAAACACTTGCCTTGGTACTTCATTTTAATTAAAAATTTAACAACTCCCTGGTTAAATAATTGATTGCTGACTCCACTAGTTCGAAATGGACAAAATCCTAGCTCAGAGGTTTTCTCCTTTTGATTTTTCTGTTGTTCCTGGTTTTCCTAATGTCGTCCCTACTCCAAATGAATGGAGCGATTATTTTCCCATATTTACAGAGTGTAAAGAGGACAAACCTTCTCAACATCTTCATGAGTTTCATGAGCTCAGGAATTAGTGGGAGATATATCATGAGGATGTATTAATGAAAATTTTCCTTTCCTCATTAGTAGGGGATGCCCATGAGTGGTATCAATCCTTTCCCCCTGCTAGCATTTCGTCCCTGGAATAGTTTCATGCAGCCTTTAGTAAGCATTGTTAAAGGTATTTTTCCTCTGAGTTTATCTATCATAACTGTTGTAAGGGATGTGACAACCATGATCAAGATATGGTTGTTTCTTATGAAATCTATGAGGATGAAAGTTGAGAGGAAGAAGAAGATTCTTTGGGCAATGTTATGGAACTGGTAAAACATCTCACTGCCAAACTAGAAAGGTTGGAATCTAAAGACAACACAGAGGATTTTCCAGTCGTTGAGGTAGATGTTCTTGGAAGCTCTTTGGAGGATGATAATGAATATTTTATAGCTATTAAGGCATTAGTTTCTTCCTCTGATGAGCCTGCTATCTCATATTTAAAGGAAGAAGCCATTGTGGAAGTGGATTGTTCTCTTTTTATTCATGATATTTCCCATCCTGTGTTTACATTTGGGATTGAAAATCAATATCGGGAGATCATTCCATTTTTTCAAGATGGAGGAGTTTTGTTCTCACCTGAATTTAATGATTATTCTGGTGAGGAGCAGCAGAGCCCCACATCACAGTTTTCTGACCAAATGAGTAGTCATCCTATATATGAAAGCTATGAATTAGATTCTGAGCTGGATATGCAAGAATTCCAAGAATAGACTGCAGAGTTGTATCCTCTGTTCACTAATGAATATTATTATGAGGAAATTCTCCATCCTTGGCCTGCAGAAGACGTTGAGAAACATATTGAAGAGAATATATTTCCCACGGGTCTTGTTTATGATGATTATGAATCTGACCCTTGGGAAAGCCATGAAGAAGATCTAGAGGAGCAGCATAAGGGGTGTTTTATCTCCTGTCAAGAGATTGTAAGTGAGAAGCCATCATCTGAAATCAGTCATCCCACATTAGCTTCTCATTCACCTACACTCTCCAGAGACATTCAACCATGTGTGAGCAGTTGTGTATCATAGGTGGTTGTCTGTTATAAATATTTTGGAGTTTGTTTCTTAGACTATGAGCCTAACAAGGACTGCATGGATTTTTATTTCCTTCATGTTTTGAAGCCACCCAACTTTATCTTGACCCCAACATTAGGAGGAAAGATGAAGAATGTAATCGTTCTGTTGTCACGGTCACATTACCTATTATCAATCATCGACAGAGTGAAGGATATTATAGTTAGGAAGTTACTTGAATGGCTATGGTGGAAATTTTTGTTCACCTAGTACCATGTATTAAAATCAATTAGTTTAATACTACACATAAATAATCTCCTTGGAGCATGTGTGTTTTCTTTTGTTTTACTTATCGGCCTGTATTTTTCAGCAGGATGTTTTGGGGCTCGACTCCATAGCTAAACAGAAGGCAATTGGAACTTCAAAAGGATATATTAGAGCCTTGCAGAGAGGACTCTATCCCCCATGGAGCCTAATTTTAGCACATATTATTCCAGGGGAGTTTTTTCCCTTCAAATTCGTCCATTGGATGACCAAGTGCGAAGAAGGGGGGCTTAAAAAACTCCACAAATGTGTTTCAACCAAAGTCGGGGTGCATTTTGCTAAGGCACACATGTATTGGGACCAAGGAGAGTTCCACTTTAGGTATTTTGAATTTGAGAAAGGCACGTAGGAGATCTAGGCCGTCCAACCAAAGGGACACGTGGTGCATGATTGACATTTCGTGATTTCGCGAGGTGGAGCGATCAAGGAACAAAGTTTTAAAACTTGTGAAGCATGAAATCACAAAATGATCTAAGTTGTTCTTCTCAGCAGGATGCATGGTACACAATTAAGCATTTCATGATTTCGAGGAATGGAGCAGTCAAAGGGTCAAGTTGCGAGGACTTGAGAAGCATGAAATTGAGAAATGATCAGGGTTGTTCGATCAAAGAGGGGTGTGTGTTAGCTGATCCTAGCGTCACGATTTTGTGACTTGATGTTTTGAGCATGGAATACCTCACGAGCTAGAAAACATGAAATTGCAACACGCCTAAGAGTTGGGCTCATGGTCTCAGTGCCTCATCACATGGGGAGCGGGTCTAGAAAGAGGGGCTAGCGCTCATCGCATAGTCGGTGTTTCATATTGTCAGGGAAAAGATTGTGGCCATCCATTTTGAATCAAGTCTAGCCGTTGACCCAGATGGGCCATTTCGTGGAAACGAGCATCATGTATTTGAAAACAAGGGGAGTGGGAACTCCCAAAATGTGAAATCCCTAAATTTCATATGGATAGGCACAAGGTTAGGGCTTGCGGTCGTGTGGGGTGATGAAAGGAGCTACGCAAGGGATCAAAGAGCCCAATTTGGTTACATAGAAAGAGTTGTCTAGCCTCGGGATACCATAATTGACTCGAGAGAGTCGTGAGCCTGCCTAGAGCATTCATGGGTGTCAGGTCTCCATCTTGATCTTGATGCAGTTAGTTAATGGTGGTGGGAGAGGTAGTTGTGTTAAGAACCTGAATTGATCTACAAATATAATCACCACAAATATTGAATACACAATATATCCACAGATAAAGATAGAAGAAACCACACTTTATTATTACCAAACCCTTCAGGTAGGGGAACATCATACAATGGATCCTATTATGGAAGGGATCCTCTCCTGTTTACTTGCCTCTTCGAGGGGGCATCCTCCTATTGAGCTATCTCTCCAAATACAATACTTCTCTTCATATTCCTTTACATTTTCTGAACCTCTTTATATAGTGCTACCATCACCTAAGAACATTCTAGAGGAGGAATATTCTAGAAGTAAAACCTTCTAAGAAGTTCTTTTACATTTATTATATCTAACTACCCATTTATTATATGTAACTACCATAGTGGGCATTATTTAATAATATATTAGACCTAGTCCACCTTACATTGAATGGCCTCCACTATTATCACTATGGGCCCTATGGGCCCCCACTACTACCTCTCTAGCTATGTAACATTCCATCCCCCTTATGAAAGCATTGTACTCAACGCTTGATGTAGAACCATATACTAGGGTCCCATGGATAATTGTGGACCATAATGCTAAAGAAGACTGGAGAACCAAGGTACCATGTAGAAATGAAAGTCACCATGTTGAAGTAGTCCAACCACCATTGTAAGCTCGAGTCCCATGTCCAAGTGCTCATGTGAACTCCCCGTGGAAGATTTTGGAACCCAATAACCAACTCAAAATGATGCTCCAAACACTGAACCCTGTCAAGTGGATCCAAATAAGAAGATCCATCCACATAGTGTAAAAGGGTCGTAGAAAAATATGGAAGGAATAATACCACTGTACAATATGTAGGATGGACATTGGTAATAATCATTGGCTCTCGATTTGTCACATTGATTCTCTCTACAGAAGGTGGATTATAGTCATCAAATAAAATATGATAGTGGTTGTCATCCCAGAAATGACAACTATCCATATACCAATCATCACAATCGGCCTCAAAATCATACCAAGCATTCTATCCAATGAATCTTGAATACTATGAAAACTATCATTGAGGCCATCTGCAAGGTCATGCAATCTAGCATCCAATGTGTCATACAATTGGGATTTGAATGCTTCAGTAATTTGTAGAATTTATTTGATGGTTTGAGAGGAAATATCCATCTAACCACCCTATGAACTCTTCGTTCCTGCAACCGTCATGAAAAAACCCCCAAAAACAAACAATAAGTTATGGCAGAAAATCACGACTTTTTCTAGAAAAACCCTAAAAAACTGTTGAATTTAAAATGCTCATAACTTCACTTCCTGGAATCCATTTCGGCTGATTTGTTTTTTGAAATTTGGTGAAATTGTGAGAGGAACTCAGATATGTGGTTTATTTGGAAAAATTCGACCTCTAGCTACTATAGAAATAAAAAAACTGCGCTGCTGTCCATTGAAAAAACCCTTGAAAATTGCAGATTTTAAAACTTCAATATCTTGACTTCCCAGACTTTGTTTCAGACGTTTTTTTAATTTTAACTTGGGTTTTTTTTCTGAGAGGAACTCATATCTATGACCCGTTTCTTCAAATTTTTCATACAAATATACCAAAATTTTCTGGAATGTCGTGACCCTCTTTTTTCTTCTCCGAAAAAAAATTATGCAAAAATAAAACATATTTTCCCACAATGTCTGCCAAGGAAAGTGCTTTGATACCACTTGTTAAGAACCTAAATTGATATTCAAACATAATCACCATAAATATTGAATACACAATAGATCCACAGATCAATATAGAAGAAACCAAAATTTATTATTACCAAACCCTTAAGATAGGGCAACACCATACAATGTGTTAGGGTCCTAACCCGCACATAGGTAGAACAATATATTCAGATGCAATAAATGTCAATATTAATAAGGCCTTGCAATAAAATATAATAAGTCAAATGTAATAAGACCTAATAGAATCTTACGCTTCTAGAAGGATCTTCCTCTAGATGCTTCTTTTGATAGACATATTTAGTATAAATAGGAGTCGAGGGTATGAGAGCCCTAACTTGGATATTGTTGTAATAAAGCTCTACTCAACTGGAGGTTTCCCCCTCGAAGAGGCCCATGAACATTGCTTTCAGAATCAAAGTGTTATTTATGCTGTTATTCTTATATCATTTCGGTGCTATTTTGGTGATTGTTCTGGTTGTATTGTTGTTATTCTGCCATTTCTAGCATTTTATTTCTATTCTGTGTACTTTTTATATCTAGTATATTACAAGTGGTATCAGAGCACTTTCATTGGCAGAAATTGTGGGTAATTTTTTTTTTAGGGTAGAGATATATTCCGTCCTATTTAATCCATAAATATTTGTCGCTACATGCATAAACCCACGGTTGAGGGATTCATACATGCAGGAAATACATGTGGTTCTTAAGCACACATCTGTTGGCCACCCTTATAACCCTTGTTGGTACCCCTTCGAGTGGTAGCACATCAAACAACACCTGTGTATGGATCGACCTACATTTCCTGAATCCCTCTTTAGATAAATCGATCGGCCACCTGACTTCTATAGTACCACCGAGAATAACACTCGGGAAGATAATCTCTAGTACCTGGGTAGTCGGGTAGTACAACTAAGGGTACAGTCTATTCTCCTTAGTTAGTTCCATGAGATATTGGTCAGAGTACTACTGTTGGACCCTGCATGCATATTAGAGAGTTATAGCACAGGGAAAACCCTTGTTTGTAGAACCCTTGAATACCTAACCCTTAGGGACAACAACATAAACAAATCAAAACAGACAAGATCTATTTCCGCGCAACTGTGTTTGGGTTTCCAAGTAGCTACACTTTTCTTCCTAGTTAAGAATTTGGGCATTTCATCACTGCAGTATTCTTCAGACCGGAGTATAACTTCGTAGTTTGTAAAAAATTTCACCATTATTTGAGACCTATTCCATTGGATTCATCTCTTCACTCTTATCACATTCATACATATCATTTTTCGGAAAAAAAAAATTGACCCCAGGCGCCCCTTTTTGGTTCCCTCGTCCTCATGGCCCATACTCGTAACCAAGACTTCGAAAATCACTTCAATACCTTGCAATCTAGTCTCACTGAGACCCAACAAGAAGTGAAACAAATCAGTGCCAATGTTTCCACCATCAATAAAACCATGCAGTCTTCAATGGAGAAAATCAAACAAGACCTAACCACCCATCTTGAATTGGTCTTTTCATCCCTCTACACCAAGCTTCATATTCCTATAGATAACCCTTCCTCTGACTCACCCCCACATACTGAAGGTGAACATTCCTCTCATTCCCATAAATTTCAACACCATCACTTTCAACATGACCTGCGCCTTCCGCAGGTGGATGTGACCAAATTTTATTGCTCGGACCCCACTAGTTGGGTAACCCAAATGAAACATTATTTATGTTTATACAGCATTACAGATGACTTGGCCAAACTCTGGTATGGTATTCTCCATCTAGATCAAGAACGTTGGCAATGGTGGAAATGGAGAAAAACTTCTCGTCAAGGGTATATTTCTTGGACGGACTTTGTGGCAAAGATTTATGAACGCTTTGACACCGACACCAACCATTTGGGCCGTTTCAAAAAGTTGAAACAATCAGGAACAGTGGAAGACTTTATAGCTTCCTTTAAGTGCCTGGATTTTCAGATATAGGGCATGTCTGATGCCTTTTCCTGAGAATGTTTTACCAGTGGCCTCAAGGACGAGATTCGGTCCCATGTCGTCATGGCCCAGCCTAAGAGTTGGGTGGACGCTACTAAAAGAGCTAAAGAATCACAACAGGTTGTATCTTCTCAAAACCGAAAACCCTCCTTTATCCCTCGCCCTAAACTAGTAAATCCCACTACTCCCTCCGCTCAACTAAAGATCCAAAAATTGACTAGGGTTGAAATGGATGAACGCCAACTCAAAGGCCTTTGTTATAATTGTGATGACAAATATTTCCCGGGCCACAAGTGTAAGGAAAAAATTATTTTATGGCCATCTCCGAGGATATTTCAGAAGATGATGTTGAAACTCCCCTTGTGTCTGAGTCACCTGAAACCATGGACATAACCCCTCCCTCAGACCCTCCTAAAGTAGAACCAGTCATTTCCCTCAATGCTCTCACTGGCTTCTCCACCCCCCAAATCCTCAAGCTAATCGGTTACATCAAGAATCAGAAGGTCATCACTCTGGTTGATAGTGGAAGCACCCATAATTTTATTCATCTCTACATTGCCCAAGAAACTCATTTCTACATCCATGTTGTCAATAATTTCGAAATCATGATTGCCAATGGTGGCTCAATGAAATGTGGAGGGCATTGCGAAAATGTGAATCTCCAAATTGGTGATTACCACCTGAAATATCATATGTTTTCTATCGACATGGGCGGTTGTGACATTGATTTGGGTTCTGACTGGCTAAGGACTTTAGGTCCCATTCTCATGGATCTTAATTAATTAACCATGCAATTTTACTATGAGGTCCACCAATATAAGTTCCAAGGCATCACCTTCGTTTCACCTAAGATCATTAGTTCCCATTGCATGGAAAAGCTGCTCAAAAAAGGTCATTCTCGTGTTATTTCCCAGCTGCATGCCATACAAGCAACAGAGACACCATCGGTGCCGCAAGACCTCCAATCCATCCTTTCTAAACATCAAGGGGTTTTTTCCACTCCCAAGGACTCCCTCCTTCCCATAGTTTTCATGATCATCCATTCCCCTTGTACACATAAGCCTTCCTCCCAATATCCGTCTGTATTATCACCCCTTTTCCCAAAAAAATGAAATTGAGAAAATGGTCTAGGAACTCCTTAATGCAGGCATTATCCACCCTAGTATGAGCCCCTACTCTTCTCTTGTGGTGATGCAGTAGCATCACTCCAATCCAGCAACACTCTAGCTAGGCGACACATTCAACGTGCATTAAATAGAGGCGAGAGGCGCCAACCCTCTCATTTTCAAATTTGTAATAACTATTGTAAGGCCGAAATGTTGCACAAATGCATTTGTGCATGTAGTAGATAGGGTCACCTTTAATGGATGATAGGTTGATGGGGTTCTAGATCCGATTCAGATTAGATGGCCCATTGAATGTAATTCATTGTAATTTATGAGAGTAGGTGAGATGGAGGGAAGAACTCGAGGAGCCCCCTTTTGGTAAAAGATCTTAGCATCTTGAATTTATCTAGCATGTAGAAAAGAGAGGAAGAGAGGAGAGTCGAGACTCTATTGCAATTCGAGATCATACCCGTTGTAAACAGATATTCTGAGATAATACAAAGCATTTTTTCCTACATATTTTTTTCTATGTGTTTATGCATCTTTCATGAATGCTATGTATGTTTTCATTATAGGCAGTAGATGTATGTTAGTTTACATTTGTAGGGATAGACAAAGTTTACTGTCTATTGAGTTTTTTTTATTTTATCCTGGATTCTTTGTGGCTTCATGCAAGAGGTTGCATGACAGAGTGTTGAGGACTCTGTAAGGCTATGCCAGAGTGCACAACTAGTCTGTGGAATTCAGACAAAGAAATGCCAAGAGGGCACACTAGTCGAATCATTAACTAAAGGGAGAAGCCTCAAGGTTGCTAAATACCTTGGATATAAGACTGTTCAGAGGAGGGCATAGAGAGAAGATGGAATCTCTGGGAATTCTGTGAAGATCTGTAAGGATGGAATCGAGCAAGTGAAAGGAGTGCACGAGGAGAACTCTATTTCGATTTCTATGAAAAGGAGAGTGTCGGAGGAGAAGAAACTTATAGAATTTATGAGAATTCTATAGAGATTTTCTAGGAGGGTGTCGAGCAAATGCACGAGTGCACCCAAGAGAACTCTCTGTCAAGTTTGAGGAGAGGAGTATCAAAGGAAGATACTCGCGGAGTTGTCGAACGCTTTGTAGCTCAGCAAGGAGTGCTTGAGAATGATATTTTCAGGAGGGAATCAAATTCCCCTTTGAAGGGAAATACAAGGGCCGACTTCCTTAGATATTCGAGTAGGAAAAGCTCAGGATGGATAGCACAGTTTTGTGTAGGAATCCTGGAAGGAGTGTAGAGGTAGAGAAACCTTTTTGAGGTTTGAGAGTGAGTCAGGATCAGGAGGAATAATGCCTTTGCATATAGAGAAATAGAAGAAAGGAGCAGAAGGTCAAGAAACCTTCGAGGTTTCTGAGTTGACAAAGCTCAGGAGGGGAAGAATTTACATAATGCAGACGAGACCCAAAGGAAATGGGCTCGCAAGAGAAGCATCGAAGCCCGATACCTTCAAGTGTTGGAAATATTCCAAGGGAAGGGAAGAAGTGCAAGCTCATGAGGAGGAGAAAAAACTGTCGTTAGATTGGCAGAAGTGGATAATATGGATTGTCCAAATCTACATCCAGACACTCAGAAATATTGTGAAGGAGAAGAGATTGGAACAGAAAGTGGAGAGTCATCAAGAGGAAGTGTCGAGCATCAAGGACTCGTGCAGATAGGTGGCACATCCTGTAAGTGGAGACCACGTGGTTGATAGGTGGTGAAAACATACAACATGTAGAAAAAGGTTGAAGTGGGTGATAGGTGGCGTACACACGTCAGTATGGAGGAGTAACCACCCTGTTGACTTATCACATTTTAGGGATTTGCAAGGGAGGAGCCTGAGCGTTCAAAATTCCAACTCGCAAAGTCGCGCATTGCGAGAGGTGCTAGAGTTAAGCTCTATCCAGTGGTCACTTGTAAAGGTGATAACGAGGAGGAGCCATACCCGTATCACATCTCGGGTATTAGATATTTGGAGTGGGGAAACTAAATGTCAGGAGTCCTGATAACGTGAAACACGACATGCTCAAAGGGATTGACCCTAGGTCATAGGACATAGACACATGGAGAGAATCCAAGGGAGGAGCTAGAGCCCGTTAAGCCCTATTTTGGGTTTTCGGGACTTGAAGGAGTCAGGGGACTCAACAGTGGGATTCCCTAAATTACGAATTCTGATGCACCTATTATGTAGGATTATGGTCATAGGGTCATGGTCACATGGAGGGAGCTGATGCTTGGTGTTGTTCGCACATACTGAGTTCGCATTTGGACCTGAGGATTTGTTCATTGAAGGTTCCAGTAGGGAACTAAAGAGCCATTTCGGCTCACCAAGAATAGAAGAATGATCCTTAGACCAGGAGGTCAGTGGACCCTGCCAAGGTAGAGGTAGGGGGTCTAGATCAAGTGGTATCAGAGCCTGTTTATTATTTTAGGTGGTAGGCAGGAGATAAACATAAAACTTTGATACACACCATTAAGTGGTATCACAACCTGTTTATTATTTCAGGTGGCAGGTAAGAGATAAAGAGAAAAATCTGATACACACCATCAAGTGGTACCAGAGCCACTTTCTGTTTGTAGATTTCAGGCAGAGGGAGGCAGAGTAAATAAGAGAAATTTCAAGACCATCAGGTGGTATCAAGAATTGAAGGAAGACCGAGTGTTGATGCTCTATGTGAAAATATTTTTGTAGGATGCAACAACAAATGGTACAATTGGATGGACTGTAGGAGATGTTGGAAGTGCTCTCAGTCGCAAATTGACAGCAATGTACTTTCCAGGAGGGAAATTAGGAGGATGGATATGGCTACTGAAATCCATCGGAATGGTCAAGGAAAGGACCACCACTAGAAGGGAAAATATGAAATGGATAAAGAACTCACTGAGGTGAGGGAGAGATTGGAATAGCTTTCATTGAAGATGCAACAGGATGCAAGAACACGTTGGGTATATGAATGGCCCATTAAGAGGAGGGTGAAATAGTCGATTCAGAAATTGTTGGCCATAATACAACAAAGGATGTTGAAAATGTGGCTGAGGTATGTTGAGGACCTCAGAGACACAGAAGAAGTGGTTCACATCTATGGACCAAAAGATGGGATAAATCTCAGTGATGATGAGGAGAATAGATCACAGGAAGATCTCATGAATTTCCAAGGAGGCAGTGAAGAAAGTTCAGATTGCCATATGGGAAATGAGATGGGATAGTTGGAGGATCTCATAGACTGCCAGGTGGGAAGGGCAGAAATCCCATATTTCTAGGTGGGAAAGGGAGAGAATATGATCTCATAGGTGAGTTCATATCAGCAAGGAGAACTGATGGAGAAGGATCAAACACACTTTCTGATCATTGGAGGGATAGAGGTATTCCTTCCATACAGCCTAGTTGAGGCCGAAGCCTGTGTTACATATGCAACAAAAATAGAAGGACATATAGCTATGACTGTCAAAGATAAAGAAGAATTGGAGCAGACATCAAAATCTGCCCCATCAGAAGAGGAGCACGCAGATGAGTTTCTCACCCTGTGGGAGATGGAATTGAGGATGTTGGGGGATTGGTTAGACCATCCAGAAGAAAAAAACGGATGCAAGGAGACAATCATGATGTTAACAGAAGATAATTCAGAGGAATTTCTCAGAAATTTTAGCCAGGGAGCTGAACAGATGATGACTGCAGTGCTCAGGTCTGTAGCAGAGGGTGAAGCATAATTCCAGTCTGGGGAGCAGTTGGAGAAGGCTAGAGTTGAACTATCTCAAGGAGAAATGACAGAGACAAAACTATCAAAGGAATAATTTGAGCAACATCTCAGTGGAGAGACTGTGAAACTTCATTTTGTAGTAAAGTGGAAAGTTAAGGCCATAAAAGGTGGAGAAAATCACAATAGGGATCGAGTAGATCTACCCACTCATGAGGAAGAAGTGCAACCGAGGAGACAACATAAAGAGAGCTAGCCACTGGAGCAGCTAGACAAGGTAATTGAGGAAATCATAAGGTTGATGTTGAGGTCAGCAACAAAATCTTCCAGCAAGGAGAATCTGAGTGGAAGGAAGCCTGCCATAGAAGCAGGGAAGCAGCAGCAGCAACAGTAAGGTGATTGAGCGGATGGAAAGCTCCAGAGAACTATTTGGGATCCAGGTGGATTTCAACAACAGAGATGGGAATCTCATGAGCAGGATCTCATGATTTTTTCATAGTAGTGGAGTATGATGCAGGAGCATCGCTACAATCCAACAATGTGCCAGCTAGGTGGCACATTCAATGTGCATTCAATAGAGGCGAGATGTGCCAACCCTCTCATTTTCAAATTTGTAATAAATATTGTAAGGATGAAGAGTTGCACATATGCCTTTGTGCATGAAGTAGATAGGGTCGCCTTTAATGGCTGACAATTTGATGGGGATCTAGATCCGATTCGGATTAGATGTCCCATTGAATGTAATTCATTGTAATTTATGAGAGTAGTTAAGATGGAGGGAAGAGCTCCAGGAGCCCCCTTTTGGTAAAAGATCTTAGCATATTGAATTTATCTATCATGTAGAAAAGAAAGTAAGAGAGGAGATCCAAGACTTTGTTGTTGTCCAAGCTCATACCCATTGTAAACAGATATTCTGAGATAATACAAAGCAATTTTTCCTGCATATTTGTTTCTATGTGTTTATGTGTCTTTCATGAATGCTACGTATGTGTTCATTATATGTTGTAGATGTATGTTAGTTTACATTTGCAGGGATAGACAGATTTTACCATTTGTTGAGTTTCTTTTATTTTAGCCTGGATTCTTTGTGGCTTCATGCAAGAGGTTGCATGACAGAGTGTTGAGGACTCTGTAAGGCTATGCCAAAGTGCCCATCTAGATTCTGCGGAATTCAGAAAGAAATGCCAAGAGGGAACACTAGTTGAATCATTAACTCAAGGGAGAAGCCTCAAGGTTGTTGAATACCTTGGAGGTAAGACTGTGCAGAGGAGGGCACAGAGAGAAGACATAATTGCTGTGAATTCTATGAAGCTCTACCAAGAGGGCATTGAGCGAGTGCAAGGAGTGCACGAGGATAACTCTATTTCAATTTTTGTGAAAAGGAGAGTGTTGGAGGAGAAGACACTTATAGAATTTATGAGAATTCTATAGAACTATTCTAGGAGGGCGTCGAGCGAATGCATAAGTGCACCTAAGAGAACTCTCTGTCAAGTTCGAAGAGAGGTGTATCAAAGGAATATACTCACAGAGCTATCGAATGCTATGTAGCTCATTAAGGAGTGCTTGAGTGCTAGATTTCCAGGAGGGAATCAAATTCCCCTTTAAAGGGAAATGAAAGAGTCGATTTCCTTAGATATTCGAGCAGGAAAAGCTAAAGACAGATAAAATAGTTGTGTGTAGGAATCCTGCAAGGAGTACAAAGGTAGAGAAACCTTTTTGAGGTTTCAGAGTGAGTGAAGCTCAGGAGGAACAATGCCTTTGCGCACAAAGAAATAACAGAAAGGAGCAGAAGGTCAAGAAGCCTTCAAGGTTTCTGAGTTGACAAAGCTCAGGAGGGGAATCATTTCCATAACACAGATGAGACCCAAAGGAATTAGGCTCTAAAGAGAAGCATCGAAGGCCAAGACCTTCAAGTGTCAGAAATATTCCAAGGGAAGGGAAGAAGCACAAGGTTAGGAGGAGGAGCAACAACTGTCGTCGGATTAGCATAAGTGGAGAATCTGGATTGTGAAAATCTATGTCCAGACACTCAGACATATTGTGAAGGAGAAGATATTGGAATGGACGGTGGAGAGCCTTCAGGAGGAAGTGTCGAGCGTCGAGGACTCGTGTGGACAGGTGGCACCTCCTATAAGAGGAGACCACGTGGTTGAAAAGTGGCACAAACATACAACACACAGAAAAAGGTTGAAGTGGGTGACAGGTGGTTTACACACATCACTATGGACGAGTCAACACCCTATTGACTTATCGTGTTTTGAGGATTCGCAAGGGAGGAGCCTGAGCATTCAACACTCCAACTTGCGAAGTCGCGAGTTGCAACAGTGGCTAGAGTTAAGCTCTATTCGATGGTCACTTGTAAAGGTGCTAACGAGGATGAGCCATACCTGTATCGCATCTCAAGTATCGAAGATTTGGAGCCAGGAAATTGAATGTTAGGAGTCCCGATAACACGAAATGTAGCATGCTCAAAGGGATTAGCGCTAGGTCACAGGACATGGGCACATTGAGAGAATCCAATGGAGGAGATAGAGCGCGTTAAGTCCTATTTTTTAGTTTTGGGACTTGAAGGAGTCAGGGGACTCAACAACGGGATTTTTGAAATCACAAATTTAGATGCAGCTATTGTGTAGGCTTGTGGTCATAGGGTCATGGTCACGTGGAGGTAGCTCATGCCTGGTGTTGTTCGCGTGGACTGAGTTCGCATTTGGACTTGTGGATTTGTTCGTTGAAGTTTCTAGTAGGGAATTAAAGAGCCATTTAGGGTCATCAAGAATAGAAGAACGATCCTTAGACCGAGAGGTCAACAGACCCTTCTGAGGTAGAGGTAGGGGGTATGCATCAAGTGGTATGAGAGCTTGTTTATTATTTTAGGTGGCAGGCAGGAGATAAAGAGAAAACTTTGATACACACCATCAAGTGTTATGAGAGCCACTTTCTGTCTATAGATTTTAGGTAGAGGGAGGCAGAGTAAATAAGAGACAGTTCGATACCATCAGGTGGTATCAAGAGTTGAAGGAAGACAGAGTGTTGATGCTCTGTGTGAAAAGATTGTTGCAGGATGCAACAACAAATGGTATAGTTGGATGGACTGTAGGAGATGTTGGAAGTGCTCTCAGTCGTAGAGTGACAACAACGGACTTGCCAGGAGGGCACATAGGGGGATGAAGATGGCGACTGAAAGCCACAGGAATGGTCAAGGCAAGGACCACTAGCAGAAGGGAAAATATGAAATGGATAAAGAACTCGTTGAGGTGAGGGTGAGATTGGAGAAAATTGAATTGAATATGTAGCATGATGTAAGAACACGTTGGTTATACGAATGGCCCATGAAGAGGAAGGTGAAATGGCTGATTCAGAAATTGTTGGCCAGAAGACAACAAAGGATGTTGAAAATGTGGCTAAGGTAAGTTGAGGACCTCAGAGACACAGAAGAAGTAGTTCACATATGTGAACCAGAAGCTGGGAGAAATCTCAGTGATGATGAGGATAAGAGATCACTAGAATATCTCATGAACTACTAGGGAGGCAGTGAAGAAAGTTCAGATTTCCATATGGGCAATGAGATGGGATCGTTGGAGGATCTCGTAGACTACAATGTGGGAAGGGAAGAAATCCCATATTTCCAGGTGGGAAAGGGAGAGAATATGACCTCAGAGGTGAGTTCATATCAACAAGGAGAGATGATGGAGAAGGATCAAACACACTTTCTGATCTTGGAGGGATAGAGGTATTCCTGCGATATAACGCAGTTGAGGCTAAATTTTGTGTTACATATGCAACAACAGAAGAAGGACAACCAGTTGTGCCTGTCAAAGAGAAAGAAGAAATGGAGCAGACATCAAAATATGCCCCATCAGAAGAGGTGCACATAGATGAGTTGCTCACCCAGTGGGAGATGGAATTGAGAATGTTGGAGGATTGGTTAGACCATCTAGAACCAAAACACGACTGCAAGGAGATAGTCATGATGTTAACAGAGGATCATTTGGAGGAATTGCTCATAAATTTTATCCAAGGAGATGAATAGATGATGATTGCAACACTGAGGCATGTAGTATAAGGTGAAGCAGAATTCCAGTCTGGGGAGAAGTGGGAGGAGGCTGGAGTTGAACCACCTCAAGGAGAAATGGTAGAGACAAAATGATCAAAGGAAGAATCTAAGAAATAGCTCAGTGGCAAGACTGCGAAACTATATTTTGCAACAAACTCGCAAGTTAAGGCCATAGAAGGTGGATAAAATCACAAGAGGGATCGAGTATATCTACCCACTGATGAGGAAGAAGTGCAGCCGAGGAGGCTGCATAAATAGAGCCAACCACTAGAACAACTAGATGAAGTAATTGAGGAATTGAGAAGGCTGATGTTGAGGTCAACAAAAAAATCTTCCAGCAAGGAGAAGATGAGTGGAAGGAAGCCTGCCATAGTAGTAGGGAAGCAACGATAGCAACAAAAAGGTGATGGAGCAAATGGATAGCTCCAGAGAACTATTTTGGATCCAGGTGGATTTCAATAGTAGAGATGGGAAGCTCATGATTTTTTTGCAGCAGTGGAGTATGATGCAGGAGCATCGCTCCAATCTAGCAATGCGCTAGCTAGGACGCACATTCAACGTGCATTCAATAGAGGTAAGAGGCACCAGCCCTCTCATTTTCAAATTTGTAATAACTATTGTAAGGATGAAGAGCTGCACAGATGCCTTTGTGCATGTAGTAGATAGGNAGGGTTTCCTTTAATGGTTGACAGGTTGATGGGGATCTAGATCCGATTTGGATTAGATGGCCCATTGAATGTAATTCATTGTAATTTATCAGAGTAGGTGAGATGGAGGGAAGAGCGCAAGGAGCCCCCTTTTGGAAAAAGATCTCAGCATCTTGAATTTAGCTAGCCTGTAGAAAAGAGAGGAAGAGAGGAGATTCAAGACTCTGTTGTAGTCCAAGCTCATACCCATTGTAAACAGATATTTTGAGATAATACAAAGAAGTTTTTCCTGCATATTTGTTTCTATGTGTTTATGTGTCTTTCATGAATGCTATGTATGTGTTTATTATATGCTATAGATGTATGTTAGTTTACATTTGCAGGGATAGACAAATTTTACTGTCTGTTGAGTTTCTTTGATTTTATCCTGGATTCTTTGTGGCTTCATGCAAGAGGTTGCATAACAAAGTGCTGAAAAATCTGTAAGGCTGTGCCAGAGTGCACATCTGGATTCTATGGAATTCAAACAAAGAAATTCTAAGAGGGCACACTAGTTGAATCATTAACTCAAGGGAGAAGCCTCAAGGTTGTTGAATACCTTGGAGGTAAGAATGTGCAGAGGAGGGCAGAGAGAGAAGACCAAATCGTTGTGAATTATATGAAGCTCTGCCAGGAGGGAATCAAGCGAGTGGAAGGAGTGCACGAGGAGAACTCTATTTATATTTCTATGAAAAGGAGAGTGTCGGAGGAGGAGACACTTATAGAATTTCTGAGAATTTTGTAGAGCTCTACTAGGAGGGCCTCGAGTGAATGCATGAGTGCACCCAAGAGATCTCTCTATCAAGTTTGAAGAGAGGAGTATCAAAGGAAGATACTTGTAGAGCTATCAAATGATCTGTAGCTCATAAAGGTGTGCTTGAACATGAGATTTCCAGGAGGGCATCAAATTCCCCTTTGAAGGGAAATACAAGGGTCACGTTCCTTAGAGATTCGATCAGGAAAAGATCATAATGGATAGCACAATTGTGTGTAGGAATCTTGCAAGGAGTACAGAGGTAGAGAAACCTTTTTGAGGTTTCAGAGTGAGTGAATCTTAGGAGGAACAGTGCCTTTGTGCATAGAGCAATAGTAGAAAGGAGAAGAAGGTCAAGAAACCTTCAAGGTTTCTGAGTTGACAAATCTCAGGAGGGGAATCATTTCCATAATGCAGATGAGACCCAAAGGAACCAAGCTTGCAAGAGAAGCATCGAAGGCCGAGACCTTCAAGTGTAAAAAATATTCCAAGGGAAGGGAAGAAGTGCAAGCTTGGGAGGAGGAGCAACAACTACCATCGTATTGGTAGAAGTGGAGAATCTGGACTATCAAAATATACCTCCATACACTCAGACATATTGTGAAGGAGAAGAGATTGGAATGAATAGTGGAGAGATTTCAAGTTGAGGTGTCGAGTGCCGAGGACTCGTGAGGACAGGTGGCACATCCCGTAAGTGGAGACCACATGGCTAACAGGTGGAATAAACATACAACGTTCATAAAAAGGCCAAAGTGGGTGGTAGGTGGCGTACACATGTCACTATGGAAGAGTCAACACCCTATTGACTTATTGCATTTCAGGGATTTGAAAGGAAGGAGCCCGAGTGTTCAACACTCCAACTCGTGAAGTTGCGAGTTGTAAGAGGTGTTAGAGTTAAGTTCTAGCCGGTGCTCACTTATAAAGGTTCTAAAGAGGAGGATCCATACCCATATCGCATCTCGATTATCGGGGATTGGGAGCTGAGAAACTAAATGTCAGGAGTCTCGATAATGAGAAACGTGAGGCACTCAAAGGGATTGGCCCTAGGTCATAGGACAGGGGCACATGGAGAGAATCGAAGGGAGGATCTACAACCCGTCAACCCCTATTTCGGGGTTTTGGGACTTGAAGGAGTTAGGGGACTCAACAACGGGATTTGTGAAATCGTGAAT
The DNA here is from genome assembly GCA_010110895.2 of Picea sitchensis. Lineage (NCBI taxonomy): Eukaryota > Viridiplantae > Streptophyta > Pinopsida > Pinales > Pinaceae > Picea > Picea sitchensis. The sequence goes on from SNQJ01S0042064.1 coordinate 84,258, forward strand.
TTTGATGCACCTATTGTGTAGGCTTGTGGTCACAATGTCGTGGTCATGTGGAGGGAGCTCATGCTGGTTTTGTTCATGTGAACTAAGTTCACATTTGGACCTGTGGATTTGTTCGTTGAAGGTTCTAACAAGGAACTAAAGAGCCATTTCAACTCATCAAGAATATAAGAATGATCCTTAGACCGGGAGGTCAGAGGACCCTGCCGAGGTATATGTAGGGGGTCTGCATCAAGTGGTATCAAAGCATGTTTATTATTTTAGGTTCCAGGCAAGAGATAAAGAGAAAACTTTGATATACCATCAAGTGGTATCAGAGCCTGTTTATTATTTCAGGTGGTAGGCAGGAGATAAAGAGAAAACTCTGATACAAACCATCAAGTGGTATCAGAGCCACTTTTTGTCTGTAGATTTCAGGGAGAGGGAGGTAGAGTAAATAAGAGATAGTTCGATACCATCAGGTGGTATCAAGAGCTGAAGGAATATAGAGTGTTGATGCTCTGTGTGAAAATATTGTTGCAGGACACAACAACAAATGGTATAGTTGGGTGGGCTATAGGAGATGCTAGAAGTGCTCTCAGTTGCAGAGTGACAACAACAGACTTGCTAGGAGGGCAAGTAGGAGGATGAATATGGCTACTGAAATCCATACGAATGGTCAAGGCAAGGACCACCAGCATAAGGGAAAATATTAAATGGATAAATAACTCACTGAGGTGAGGGTGAGATTGGAACAACTTGCATTGAAGATGCAACAGTATGCAAGAACACATTGGGTATATGAATGGACCATGAAGAGGAAGGTGAAATGGTCAATTCAGAAATTGTTGGCCAGAAGACAAAAAAGGTTGTTGAAAATGTGGCTAAGGTATGTTGAGGACCTCAGAGACACAGAAGAAGCGGTTCACATCTGTGAACCAGAAGCTAGGAGAAATATCAGTGATGATGATGCGAAGAGATCATTGTAAGATCTGATGAACTGCAAGGAAGGCAGTGAAGAAATTTTAGATTTCCATATGGGTAATGAGATGGGATCGTAGGAGGATCTCATAGACTGCCAAGTGGGAAGGGGAAAAATCCCATATTTCCAGGTGGGCAAGGGAGATAATATGAGCTCAAAGGTGATTTCATATCAACAGAGAGAGCCGATGGAAAAGGATCAGACACACTTTCTGATCATTGGAGGGATAGAGGTATTCCTGCCATACAACCCAGTTGAGGCCGAAGCTTGTGTTACAGATGCAACAACAACATAAGGACAACCAGTTGTGACTGTCAAAGAGAAAGAAGAAATGGAGCAGACATCAAAATCCTCCCCATCATAAGAGGAGCACGTAGATGAGTTTCTCACTCTATGGGAGATGGAATTGAGGATGTTGGAGGATTGGTTAGACCATCCAGAACCAAAACATGACTGCAAGGAGATAGTCATGATGTTAGCAGAGGAGCATTCGGAGGAATTTCTTAGAAATTTTATCCAGGGAGATGAATAGATGATGACTGTAGCACTGAGGTCTACAACAGAAGGTGAAGAAAAATTCCATTTTGGGGAGCAGCTGGAGGAGGATAGAGTTGAACCAAATCAAGGAGAAATGGTAGAGACAAAAAATTTAAAGGAAGAAGTTGAGAAATAGCTCAGTGGGGAGACTGGGAAACTACATTTTGTAGCAAAGTGGCAAGTTAAGGCCACATAAGGTGGAGAAAATCGCAAGAGGGATCGAGTATTTCTACCCACTGATGAGGAAGAAGTGTAACCGAGGAGACATCATAAAGAGAGCCAACCACTGGAGCAGTTGGATGATGTAATTGAGGAAATCAGAAGGTTGATGTTGAGGTCAGTAGTAGAATATTCTAGCAAGGAGAAGCTGAGCAGAAGGAAGCCTGCCATAGCTGCAAGGAAGTAGCAGTAACAACAACAAGGCGATGGAGAGGATGGACAACTCCAGAGAACTGTTTGGGATCCAAGTGGATTTCAACAACATAGCTGGGAGGCTCATGAACAATATCTCATGAATGTTTCATAGCAGTGGAGTATAATGTAGGAGCATCACTGCAATCCAACAATGTGCCAACTAGGTGGCACATTCATCGTGCATTCAATAGAGGTGAGAGGCCCAACCCTCTCATTTTCAAATTTGTAATAACTGTTGTAAGGACGAAGAGCCGAACAAATTCCTTTGTGCATGTAGTAGATAGGGTCACCTTTAATGGCTGATAGGTTGATGGGGATCTAGATCTAATTCAGATTAGATATCCCATTGAATGTAATTCATTGTAATTTATGACAGTAGGTGATATGGAGGGAAGAGCTCGAGGAGCCCCCTTTTGGTAAAAGATATTAGCCTCTTGAATTTAGCTAGCATGTAGAAAAGAGAGGAAGAGAGGAGAGTCGAGACTCTGTTGTTGTCCAAGCTCATACCCATTGTAAACATATATTCTGAGATAATACAAAGTAGTTTTTCCTGCATATTTGTTTCTATGTGTTTGTGTGTCTTTCATGAATGCTATGTATGTGTTCATTATATGTTGTAGATGTATGTTAGTTTACATTTGCAGGGAAAGACAAATTTTATTGTCGGTTGAGTTTCTTTTATTTTAGCCTAGATTGTTTGTGGTTTCATGCAAGAGGTTGCATGACAGAGTGTTGAGGACTCTGTATGACTGTGCCAGAGTGCACATCTAGATTCTATGGAATTCAGACAAAGAAATTCCAAGAGGGCACAACAGTTGAATCATTAAATCAAGGGAGAAGCCTCAAGGTTTTTGAATACCTTGGAGGTAAGACTACGTAGAGGAGGGCACATAGAGAAGACATAATCATTGTGAATTCTATGAAACTCTGTCAGGAGGGAATTGAGTGAGTGCAAGGAGTGCACAGGGAGAAATCTATTTCAATTTCTATGAAAAGGAGAGTGTGAGAGGAGAAGACACTTATAGAATTTCTGCTAATTTTGTAGAGCTCTTCCAGGAGGGTATCAAGCAAATGCACGAGTGCATCTAGGAGAACTCTCTATCGAGTTTGAGTTCGAGGAGTATCAAAGGAAGATACTGACAGAGACGTCGAATGATCTGTAGCTCAGAAAGGAGTGTTTGAGCGTGATATTTCTAGGAGGGCATCAAATTCCCCTTTGAGGGGAAATACAAGGTCTGAGTTCCTTAGAGATTCGAGCAGGCAAATCTCATGATGGATAACACAGTTGTGTGTAGGAATCCTACAAGGAGTGAAAAGGTAGAGAAACCTTTTTGAGGTTTCAGAGTGAGTGGAGCTCAGGAGGAACAATGCCTTTTTGCACAGATCAATAGAAGAAAGGAGGAGAAGGTCAAGAAACCTTCAAGGTTTCTGAGTTGACAAAGCTCAGGAGGGGAAGCGTTTCCATAACGCAGAAGAGACCCAAAGGAACCATTCTCGCAAGAGAAGCATCAAAGGCTGAGACCTTCAAGTGTCAAAAATATTCCAAGGGAAGGGAAGAAGTGCAAGATCAAAAGGAGGAGCAACAACTACCATCGGATTGGCAGAAGTGGAGAATCTGGATCATCCAAATCTATGTCTAGACACTCAGATATATTGTGAAGGAGAAGACATTGGAACGAAAAGTGGAGATCCTTCAGGAGGAAGTGTCGAGCGCCGAGGACTCATGTGGATAGGTGGCACATCTCGTAAGTGGATACCATGTGGTTGACAGGTGGCACAAACATATAATGTGCAGAAAAATCTTGAAGTGGGTGACAGGTGGAGGAGTCAACACCCTGTTGACTGATCAGGGGATCAAATTTTGCTCAAATTTCAAAGTTCTCGGAATGCGACGAAAACATTGCCATTGCATCCGTCTCGTCTTCCTGATTCCAGTGGTATATTTACTTTGTCAAATGGACTCCGTATGGAGAAGATATCGCGATCTGTTCGCCAAGACAAACATGCAAAAAATTTGATGCTGACTGTACCAGTCCGTACAGTCCGTACGATTTGACGTGGCAGGACCGTACGACCGTATAGTGGTGACGTGGCAGATGTTGGTTGGTTGACCGATAGCGAATCAGGAGCTGACACGTGTCTGGTTGGATGGAAAATGATATGAGGACACGTGGCCCAATTTGTGGGCACCACGTGTCACTCATTGGTTGGCTAGTGGTTGTATGTAAAATATATGGGAGTCCACGGGGTTCGACCCTCGGACCTCCCCAACACCTAACGCCTTCGCACGACCACCCGACCATTGGGCCACGAGTTAGTTCTTATTTAACATATGGTTTCAATATTATTTGAATTTGTTCATTGTATTAAATGGAAAGGGGGGCGGGTCGGGGCTTAGCCC